>JAQZBX010090488.1:0-12506 GCA_029593785.1 Cabassous unicinctus
ACTTTGTATGTATTTAAAAAACAATACTTTTTAAAAGTGTAAATATTAAAAAATAGGCCTGTCTGCATTCTTATTACATCATTCACCACACCAGCACCACCATCTCAAAATGAAAGTGGGCCGGGTCTCTCTACTTCTGAGAAGCCCAATGCAGGGCCCCGGCCATGGCAGGAGGACCCAGAAGTCCAATTCCTGGCAACTCTCCTGAGATCTGGGGTGATGATGGACTTGAGTATAGCCTTCCCAGCAGGCCTGCGAGCCAGCTGGCACCATTAGACTGAGGAGAGGGCTCTGAGCTTTCTCAGCAGTCTGGAAATATCCCATCCTCCCTCCCTACAACCCCCCATTAAACCATCTGGAAAATGAAAATAATACCTTCTGCTTCCTACCATGCTCCAGGGACCCTGGGAGGGACAGGGAGAAATTATCCACTAAGCCCTCTGCATTCCGAGAGAAGGTTGCCCTGGAATAGGCTAGCATTTAGCCTCTTTTACTGTAAACAGTAGAAGTAAGGTGTTCTTTCCAGCTGAGTCTGCCTCCCTTCGGGCCCCACTTCTATTTCTGTCCCATCTGATTGCAGGCAAGGCTCCCACTGTCAGCTTCTCAGCACTCCGTGGTGGTCTTCTTCTCCTCCCTGCTCCCTCTCAGGTCAGCCTGAGGTTCAATCACCTGAGAGGTCAGCTTAGCGGTGCCATGCAAACTCAGTGTGCTTTTGAAACACCTGGGCAGGTTCTGATTTAATAAACATGGGGAGAGGCCCTGAGATTCTGCATTTCTGTCTCCCTGGTAAAGCTGATGCTACTCAACAGATTGGAAAAGTGCTAGACAACACAGCAGGAGGGAATTTCAGTCTCAAATGCATTCTCAGCTAGGCGCTATTCCTCTGGCAGAAACCCGGAGTCCTGGTCAAGCAGCTTGATGGGTTTTGGAGGGAAATGTGATGCTCAGATCTGCCCAGAGGGGGATGCAGAAGCTGGGTCCACCTGAGCATCTACCCCCAGCTCCAGAGTGGATGTGGCATTTAGCTGAGCTTTCAGTCTGCATCAGCAGATAATATGGGTCAGGGCCCTGGGAATATATAGGTGGGCAGAGTTCAATTTTGGAATGCATCTGAGAAACAAAGCTGCCCCTCTCCCTAAATGGGCTTCTCCGCACCTTCCCTCCGTCCAGCTGGTCCTGGCCAGGCCCCAAGGGTGGATTTGTTCTGGTTAAATGCACTTTTCCTGGCAGAGCTTCCAGGCTCATAGAACAGGTCCTTTGCCAAAAGCAAAGAATCGTCTGGCAGAAAAGAACTCGAGCTGCAGCTAATCAGGTGCAATGTTTTTTTTTGTTTTGTTTTGTTTTGTTTTTTAAATTTTTATTATTTTTTTTTATTGTGGGTAAAAATCAAAATTTTCCCAATACAAACCAATATTTGTAAGGTGCAATGGTTTTTTAATGACATCTTTCTTCCCCCTAATTATTAAAATCATACAAGCTCATTTTAGAAAATTTAGAAAATTTTGGGTAGTATCAAGAAGGAAATAACCCTGCAATCTTACACCTCTGAAATGATCAGTTTTAACATTTTGGAAAATATCCTTCCATCTTTTATGTGCATGATTGTGATCCATATTCAGTTCTGCTTTAGGCTTCCCTACCCCCAAAACTTTACATAGTAGAAAGAGCATTTATCCATGTCAATAATTCCTTAAAAGCATGGTTTTTAACAGCTGCATAATAGTCTATCCCATGGTTTTTGTCAACATTTGCCCTATTTGGGGGCATTAAGTTGTTCAATTTTTTCCCCTACTCTTTCTATAGAAATCTTTAACCCTATTATCTTGCTTTATTTCTTTAGAATAAATTTTCAGAATTGGAATATTGAATCAAAGAGTTTGAATACTTTTAAAGTTCCAGCTATGGATTAAACCATGTCCCACCGCCACCACCAAAGGACCTGTGCAAGTCCTGCAAACCCATTTGTAAATAGGATCTTTGAAGACGTTATTAGTGAAGCCAAACTGAATCAAGGTGGGCCTTGATCCAATGTTACTGGAATGCTTGTAAGCAGAGAAAATTTGGTGAGTAAGTAGGAGACAGACAGGGAGGGAGGTGGCCATGTGACAGAGGCTAAAGCTGAGTTATAGACTGCCAGCCACCACCAGAGCACTACGGACTTCAGAGAGAGCAGGGTCCTCCCGACATCTTGACTCTGGACTTCTAGCCTCTAAAACCGTGGGACAATAAATTCCTGTTTTTAAGCCAACAAGTCTGTGGTACTTTGTTCCAGCAGCCCTGGCAAACTAAAACAGTTTCTGGTAGATATTGTTGAACTGTTTCCAGAAAGCTTTAACAAATCTGTCCCCCACCTGTGGTGTGTGCCTGTTTCAAAGCACAATTGCCAGCATGCGCAGCATCTTTTTATTTTTCTTCCCCCCAATTTCATAGGTGAAAATAGTGTCTTTACAATTGTAAATAGTAATAATTTTTTTGTTTGTTTGTTCCTGGTGCAGCTTGCATTCATGCTCCTTCTGTGAACAGTCTGTACCCATCCTTAGAGCTCTCATTTTAAGGCAAGAGAGAATGGGTCACGAGGTTGTATCTGTCCATGACCTCTGGCCATGCTGTGTCCCACCCAGGCTTGTTGGCAGGCTGGCCCCAAAACATGCATATATGGAGCTTGCCTTTAAACTCTGGATCCTGAGTACTTCTACCTACACCCCATCCCTGAGTGCACTTGAGATAGCCTAGTGTTCCCAGTATCCTTCCCTCAGTTAAAAATTACCTGGCTGGGCCCCATTTTTTCAGACTCTTTCTCCATCCTAAGTTTTGAATGGGTTCAAGCAAATAAACTAATCAAAGCTAAAATATCTTCACCTAATCAAAATGCTGGCTGTCTGCAAATGGCTCTAATTAGGAGTTTTAAGCAAATGTTTTCAAATGAGTAAGGTGGAAGCACACATTATTCTCATTTTATAGAGGGGAAAAAAGTGTGTCTCAGAAGCTTGAGTGACACCTCACAAACTAGGGGGAAAGCAGAGACAGAGCCAGATCCTCTGCTTCCCAATCTGGTTGTCCATTCCCTTGGCTTGATGTCACAATGAGGGGAAGTTGAGCCACTGACCTCCTACATGCAATTGTTACATACTCAGTGTTGTGAAAAATGGTTCTGCCCTCCAATGCGGTTCCTGCTTTTACTGACATAATTGTCCTAATTTTTAGCAGGCATTTTACCATTAAAATGGGGAGGGGAAGAATGAAGCAGATAAACTGCCCCTAGGATCATTGTTGCTAGAGTGAAAGTGGGGGCACCCAGAATCATGGTGTAAATACCAAACCCCAGACCAGCCTAAACTTTGCTTAATTCCAACCTAGGAACTAAGACATGTGTTGTAAAATTACAAGGTCTGCCCTTACCAGTGATCTCAGTGGATTAAGAACAGCCCTCTAATATTTCTCATTTATGTTAGCTATTTATTATGGACTTTTCAATCACTAACTCAATCTTTTTTGAAGTTTTGGTTTTCAATACGTACTTCTTAAGGCTGTAGTACATCTCACACTACTGCAATTATTTATTATTTTCTGTTTCCCCAACTAGACTTTGAGCAAGTTGAGAGTAAGATATGTTTCTTTTCATGTTCCTGGAATTTGAAAATTAGTAGGTGCTTGGTACAATTTCGCTGAATGAATGAATGAATGAATGAAAAAATGACTAAAGTTTACTGCATAAAAAGACTATGTTTTTTGTTACTTCAGATTTATTTATTTTAAGGTCTAATATTGGTATGCTGAAAATTTGGTAAACATAATTTCAATCTGGGTTGAATCTCTGAAGGGTAGGTAAGAGTATTATAAAAAGTGTAAATAGAGGTCAAATGCAGTTACCCTCTATGAGCAAGGCCACTCAGAATCTTCTGAAGCTCTTTACAACCTTCAGTGGGGTTCCTGCCACTGCTGACATTGGGGAAAATTACAGAAATGAGAGAAGTCCTTGACTGGGGAGAACTTAATGTGTTGGTTGCAGAGCTAATTCAGCATTGAAAGGGATACATACAGGACATCAGTTCCACAAAAGTGAATGTAAAAGAAATCCACAATCTGGCCTCATCTGGGAAAGCCATGCCTGGGAAGGCTGGGGCTGATGCATGAGGTGGTATGTGGAGCAGGGCAGGGAGCCTGGCCTTGGCTGCAATCACGCAAAAACGGGCCCCTTTCCCTTGGCTCCTCTGGCATTCTGTAGCAGTTTGGCATTATTTATGAATTCCAAAAATAGATATTGGATTATGTTCATAAACTGGTTTGTTCTTCTGGGCATATTAGATTATACTGGATTCAGAGGTTTCACTTTTACTTGATTAAATTATGATTAAGGCTTTGATTGGGCCACATCAGTAGGATATTGAGTCCCTGCCCCCTTGGTGGGTGGAGACTCAGAGAAAACCACACAGCAAAGCAGAGTTGGAGTTTTTTGAGCTGGAGCCCAGGAAGTAAACACACAGGAGAGAGCAGAGCAGCTGAGTCTGGAGAGAATCAAGCCCCAGGGAGAGAGACAAAGCCTAGAGAGCCTGATAGTCTACAACTGGCCTTGTGGACAGAGCAGAGCCGCTGAGCCCGGAGAGAAATGAGCCCCAGGAGAGAGATGAGACTTATCCCAGCCTACAGCTGATATTGGAAGAAGCTGGGACCGTGGAAGCTTAAGAAGAAGAGGAAGGCTGACCATCAGTGGCCATCTTGCTCCAACACATGGCAACAGACTTTGGTGAGGGAAGTAACTTGTGTTTTATGGCCTGGTAACTATAAGCATCTATTCCAAATAAATACCCTTTATAAAAGCCAACAGATTTCTGGTACTCTGCATCAGCACCCTTTTGACTAATACACAGTCCACCTAGTTTCTCTCCTTCTTTGAGAAAAACAAGCTATATTCAATCACATTTTCAAATTCTTTAAAACCAGGCTTCCCTGTCAGATTTAGAGCCAGAAATTTTTCCATTCCTCTCTCTCTCTCAGGATTTTTTGCCTGGGCCCATCATATCAACAAATTTCTGGGAAAGGAATAGAAATTAAGATCTAGCCTGGGTCCCCCTCCTCTGACTGAACAAACAAGTTGGGGCAGGCCCAGTCAGTCCAGATCACTATGAGCCACATAGGAAATTTGTCTGTATTCCCCAATTTCCTTCTCTGGAATGACTTGCACATCATATCTCCATGGCTCCCCACCCTCTAGGTCTTAGTAAGTCTTTCTTTCCCACTGAGGCCAGAAGCTCAGTGCTCTGCTTACCTGCCAACAGCACATCGGAAACTCCTCCAGTGGCCCTGAAATAAGCCAGGGCTCCACTGACATCCATCCTGTCACTCACTTACTCAATAAACATCCTGAGAGCCAGGCTTCCCTCTACTAGCTTGACTCCTTCCACCCTCCAGCACTGGTCACCTGAACCGTACCACACTGGCCCTGTGCTACAATGACTCTACATGTGCCTGGGAACTCATTAAAGGGGGAGATGGTGTTAGCGAGTTGTTTAAGCCAAGACTCTGGAGTAAGACACACCTGACTTCAAGTTCTTGCTCTGTCACTGACCACATAACCACACATGGGAAATTGCCTCTCTCAATTCCTTCCTTTCCTCATTTGTAAAATAGTCAAATATTATCCCTACCTGATAGAACTGGTGGGAGGTTTAATGGAGGTTATGCAGGTAAAGCACTTAGCCTGGTGCCCCAGCACATAGTAAGTACTCAACAATAAATGATGAAGTGATGATGTAAGTCCAACACAAAGAAGAGAAGGGGACAGATACTCAGTGATAATTACGTAGGGCTGACTGACTCCGCAGTATTAGGGGTCTCTTTCTCTGATTTTTGGTTTTCCTTATGATCTGTTGGCTAACAAAACTCCTTCAGCCTTGGATTATATGTGTCTTTGCTTTTATAAAGCAGAGTACCTAAGAACATGGGCTTTAGAATCAGACTGACCTGGAATCAAATACCAGCTCCACTGCCACTTAAGTTACTTTAAAGTCTTTGAGCCTTGGTTTCTGAAAAAGGTTAACAATATCTATCTCTCAGAATTGTTTACGAGAATTGAATAAGAATATGTAAAAAGTCTTTAGTAAACAGTAGCTCTCATTATTAATGACAGCTTTATTCTGCTAGGCTGCAAGCACCTAAGAGCAGGTGCCATTTCTCTTTGCTTCCTTCACAGGTCCAGCACAAGCTGCAAACGCCATCCTCAATGAAGACCAGGTGATAAACTGGCTGAACAAATAATCTAGACAGTCAATAACACCAATTGCAGGGGATTCCACAGATGTTTAGGAAAGCTCAGTTCAAGTTCTCCAGTGATCTGAGGTTATTAGAGGGGTCCAACACTGACCCTAACCTGGGTATTGTGGGGCCCATCTGGGTGGGCTTTGGGAAGAGAATTGGGCTACCAGAGTGGGCATGGAGCCAACTGTCCTCCCCTTGCCCTGTTACCGTTCTTCAAAATCCCTCCCTGGTGGCCTGCTTCCCAGGGCTGGGGGTAGGTGTACTCTGGAAGATCCCCAGAATTTCAGAAACCAACCCCAAATCCCAAAAATGCCTTTCCCCAGAGCACACCTGGGAACTCAACTCATCATTTGCTCTATCCCAGAAAGGTTACCTGTAATGGCACTCAAACATCACAGCAAATCTGAATAGCGCAGAGAGCACATGAAAATATAGATCCCTGGGTCCCACCCAGACTGGATGGAAGAAACCTTAGGGGTGAAGGTGAGGATAGGAACCATTTTAAACAATCTCTTTAGGTGATTCTGATTCACTTGGAGAAATCTAACCATAATTATCAAATTATTACCCAACCTTTCCCTAGAGATGGACTTGATCTCCAAACACTACACATAGAAACCAACATATACTGGAAAAGAGTAAGAGTTGAACAGGATTGAGGTCAAATCCTGGATCTTCCACATAATAGTTTTGGGGCCTTGGGCAATTACTTGACATCTCTGGATCTCAGCTTCCTCTTATGTTTTTCTTCTACTACTTTTTAAAAATTGGTGCAACGCGATGGTAGAAGTTAGATTTGATAATACCAAGGTACTGTATCTTTTTAGTTTTGTATTTGCTCAGTTCCTTGTGTTCAGTTGTATATTAGGGGGCTCTATACCCTTATGTAATCTGGTGTGGACAAAAGAGTCTGGGTATTAGTTTCAGCTTTAAGAGAAAATATGATCCGCTCCTTATTTTACTATCTCACAAATCCAAAGTGGAGCTGCTATCAAGGAAAATAAAGTTGGGCAAAGGGATTTCAAAGACCAATGTGCTAGGACTTCCAGGGAAGATGGTGGAATAGGGAGCTTCAGGACTCAGTCCTTCCTCCAAAACAGTTAGTAAACAGGCAGGAACTGTTTGAAACAACTGTTCTGGGGCTCTTTGGGCCAGAAGAACACTGTACTGCATCCAGGGAAGACCAAGAGGAAGAAGCTGATAAAGTATGTAAAGAAATGTGAGTAGCTCTTATGGCAGCTGTTAGCACTCATGCCCCATTCTTGTGGCGGGCACCTTGGGGCCGAGTCCATGGCTAGCTGCTGTTGACAGTAAGGGACATAAAAATCCTCTCCCCAAGAATGGGGTGGGGAGGACAGGAACATGACCCAGCACCGATCATGGTTTTTTGATTTGTGAATTCAGATCACTGGGTCCTGCCTCTGAGCTACTGTTTCAACCCACACCAACAATGGCAGCAACCATTGTTTCAACCCCACTCCAGATAGGGGCAGAGGCAGTGAAAAGGTAAAGATACAGAGCCTCCTCAGGGCTGCAAGGCACAGGTTACAAAAGGGCACCATCTTCTGAGGAGGCCAGGAAAGCACAGGTTTGGGGAGCTGTCAAAGAGGCTTTTGGCATCTATCCTAATCCCCTCCCCAGGGTACTTCAGAGTGGGTCTACACTCCTGTTATGGGTTCCTGGCTCTGTTTTGGCTGGGTAAAACTGACTTGTGAAAGTCCTCTCCAGGGTGATCCTCCTCCCAGAATTTGTACACTAGGCAAAAGCAGCTATAGACAGTGAAAGAAGTGGGGAAAAAACTATAGAGGCAAAATAAAAACAAACAGAACAGATCAAGATTGTCAGAGATGGAACAGAGGAAATACAGCACCTCAATACACAACTCTCATCAAGACAGAACATCAAGACAGAGGATCAGGAAACAGAGAACTTGAATAATGTGGTAAAATCTGATCAGGTACACACAGGCTAGACTAAAGATCTAGAATAATTTGAACCAAGCCTCAAAGAAGAGCCTTAACACAAAGCCAGTTAACAATAAAACCCTAGGCAAGAGAGAGAAACTGACTACAGAGCAAACTCATCAAGATAATCAGACCCATGAAGAAAAGCCAGACTAAGAAACAAGAAGATATGGCCCAGTCAAGAGAATGAATTAAAACTTCAGAGGAGACACAGAATTTAGAATAACTAATCAAACAAATCTCTTAATTCAATTCAAGGAGATAAAGGAAAATATGGCTAAAGAGATAAAGGGCATTAAGATACTGTGTAAGCATAAAGAAGAATTTGAAATTTATAAAAAGAAACCTAACAGAAATTATGGGAATGAAAGACACAATAGAAAAGAATAAAAATACACTAGAGGAAAACAAAAGCAGATTTTAACAGGTAGAAGAAAGAATCAGTGAATCTTACAGACAAAAGAACAAATAGAAAAAGAATGAAAAAAAAAAATGAACAGGTTCTCAGGGACTTGAATGACAGCATGAAATGCAAAAACATATATGTCATGGGTGTCCCAAAAGGAAAAGAGAAGGGAAAAGGGACAGAAAGAATATTTGAGGAAATAATGCTCCAAAATTTCCCAACTCTTATGAAAGAGACTAATATGCATATTAATATACATGTCCAAGAAATACAACAAACTTCAAACTAAATAAATCCTAGTAGATCTACTCTGAGACACATACTAATCAGAATGTCAAAAGCCAAAGATAAAGAGATAATCCCAAAAGCAGCAAAGGAAAAGTGATAAATCACTTACTGTGGGTCCATTTTACAAAGGACCCAAGGTAAGACTAGGTGTCATTTCTCATCAGAAACCATGAAAACGAGAAGGCAGTGGTATGACATATTTAAGGCACTGAAAGAGAAAAACTACCAGCCAGAAATTCTTTATACAGCAAAGCTGTCCTTCAAAAATAAGGTTGAGTTTAAAAAATTCACAGATAAACAGAAATTGATGTCAACAAGAACTAAAAGGAGTTCTACAGGTTGAAAGGAAAAGAGAGGAAAGAGAGAGTCCTGGAGTAGAGTGAAGAAATGAAGATAATCAGTAATGGCAACTAAAAGGATAAAAATTAAAAAAAAAAAGATGAGACATATAAAAATCAAAGGATAGGGAAGCGGGTGTGGCTCAATCGATAGATCCCCAGTTTACCATATGGGAGGCCCCGGGTTCGTTTCCCGGGGCCTCCTTGTGAGGGCAGGCCAGCGCGCGTGGCGCAGTGGACTGATGCAGCAGGACCTCACAGCAAGGGGGAGATAAGCAGACACAGAAAAAACACACAGCGAATGGACACAGCAAACACAAGTAGCAAGGGGGGGATAAATAAATAAATAAATAAATCTTAAAAAAAAAAAATCAAAGGATAAAAAGGCTGAAGTAAATACTTCATTTATAATAATAACATTGAATGTTAATATATTAAACTCCCCAATCAAAAGACACAAATTGGCAGAATGGATAAAAAAGTATGATCCAACTATATGCTGTTTACAAGAGACTCATCTTAGACCCAAAGACACAAATAGGCTGAAAGTGAAAGGTTGGAAAAAGATATTCCATGCAAACAGTAACCAAAAAAGAGCTGGGGTAGCTATACTAATATTGGACAAAATAGACTATAAATGCAAAAAGTTACAGGAGACAAAGAAGGACACTATATATTAATAAAAAGGGAATCCACCAAGAAGAAATAGTCATAAACATTTATGCACCTAAATCATCATGCCCCAAATACATGAGGTAAAATTAAGGGAGAAATAGACATTTCTACAACAATAGTTGGAGATGTCAATACACCACTCTCATCAAGATAGAACAGGGAGACAGAGGATCAATAAGGAAACAGAGAACTTGAATAATATAATAAATGATCTAGAACTTATAGACATATACAGAACATATGCAGAACATTACACCCCCAAACAGCAGGATATACATTCTTCTCAAATGCACATTGGATCATTCTCCAGGATAGACCACTTGTTGAGTCACAAAACAAGTCTTAATTTAAAAAATTTGAAATTATACAAAGCACTTCCTCTGACCATAGTGGAATGAAGCTGGAAATCAATAACAGGAAGAGAAATAGAAAATTCACATTTATATGGAAGTTAAACACACTTGTAAACATTCAGTTGGTCAAAGAAGAAATTGCAAGAGAAACCAGTAACTATCTCTAGACGAATGAAAAGGATGCCCACTGTTACCACTGTTATTCAACATTGTACTGGAAGTTCTAGCGAGGGCAGTTAGGCAAGAAAAAGAAATAAAAGGCATCCAAATTGGAAAGGAGGAAGTAAAACTTTCACTATTTGCAGATGATATTATCCTATATGTAGGAAGTCCTGAAAAACTACAACAAAGATAATACATTTTTGTAAAGACTTTATTTTATTTTATTAAGTAAAGATAATAAATGAGTTCATCAAAATGGAGGGATAAAGATCAACACACAAAAATCAGCAGTTTCTATACACTAGTAATGAGCAATCTGAGGAAGAAATCAAGAAAAAAATCTACTTATAATAGCAAATAAAGGATCAAATATCTAGGAATAAATTTAACCAAAGATGTAAAGGACTTGTACACAGAAAACTACAAACAAATTGCTAAAAGAAATCAAGGAAGAGCTAAATAAATGGAAGGACATTATGTGTTCAAGGACTGGAAGACTTAATATCATTAATATGTCAATTCTACCTGTATTAGTCAGCCAAAAGGGGCACTGATGCAAAATACCAGAAATTGGTTGGTTTTTATAAAGGATATTTATTGGGGGTAGAAGTCCACAGTTACCAGGTCATAAAGCATAAGTTTCTTCCCTCACCAAAGTCCATTGCCATGTGTTGAAGCAAGACAGCTGCCAACATTTGCCAGGGTTTAGGCTTCTTGGGTTCCTCTCCTCCCCAGGGCTCTCAGGCGAACGACTCATGTCTCTTCCCGGAGCCTTCTCTCCTTCCTCATCAGAACTCCAACATCAAAACTACTCCAACTCTGTCCTTTGCCATGTCTTTTTATCTTTGAGACCCCACCCACCAAGGGGTGGGGCTCAATGCCCTACTGACATGGCCTAATCAATGCCCTAATCATAACTTAATCATGCCCAGATTAACAGACCAGTTTACAAGCATAATCCAATATCTATTTTTGGAATTCATAACTATATCAAACTGCCAAACTGCTACACTACCCAAATTGATTAACAGATTCCAAATAATCCCAATAAAAATTCCAACAAATCACTTTGCAGAAATGGAAAAGCCAATTATCAAATTTATTTGGAAGGGTAAGGGACCCCAAACAACCAAAAACAACTTGTAAAAGAACAACTTTGGAGGACAAACACTTCCTGACTTTAAAGCATATTACAAAGCTACAGTGGCCAAACAGCATAGAACCGGCCTTCCCATGTGGTCACCATGCTGGACAACTTTCCCACCAGTCCATATCCCATGTCTCTGTTCAATGCAGCCATTACTGCCCTTAACAGTGAAAGTAACTTTGCCCCAGCAGATTCAGAGAGTGTCAACCAAACCAAGTACAGGAAGTTGATTTAAGAAGACTGTATGGATCTGATTGCAAAGCTACCTTGAGTTGCAGCCAAGATCTACCTGAACCTCTACCAAGAGAGAAGCAGTATTGGGACCACTGGCACTAAGCTGGGCTAGTCCCACAATTTCACCAACATGTTAGACTATCCTGATGCTCAGTTCACTGACCTCATGTGCAGGTACCTCACCATCCACAGATACCACAAGGGTGTCAATGTAAGTGTCCATACCAGCCACTTGGTGGGCAGTGCCCTTTCAGACCCCTACCTGGCCTTCGCAGCAGCCATGAACAGGCTGGCATGTTCCTTACAGGGACTGGTAAATCAAGAAGTGCTTGTATGGCTGACACAAATACAAAAGGAAATTGGCAAAGATGTGTCAGATGAGAAATTAGGAGACTACGTCTGGAACACACTCAACTCAGGACGAGTTGTCCCAGACTATGGCTATGGTGTATTAAGAAAGATGGCTCCTACAAATATTCTTGCTGACCTGATTTTGTGATAATCAGGGTAGGCTAAACATTCGCTATATTAGAAACCATGCATGTGTCCCCAGACCTAGTTTTTCTCCCTAGGTCTGGTTTTTAGAATGCTGGTGATAAACTAAGCCTGATTTATTATATAACCATCCTGTATGGGAAAAGACTGTAACTTTGGGCATCTTTGGTCAACCTTAAGAGATATAGC
>JAQZBX010090489.1:0-12505 GCA_029593785.1 Cabassous unicinctus
AGGGGGTGGGGGTGGGGGTGGAGAAATAAATAAATAAAACAAATCTTTAAAAAAAATCCAAAGAATTCACATGAAAATCCAAATGTCTGGCTTTTCTTACTGAGACATTAGATCATCTGGTAAGACTGGGTCTGCATTCCTATGTGTTAATAATTGACTGGAGCTACCACCTTTAGACCTGGCATGTGCTCAAGTTTGACACAGCCCCTGCCACTCCCTGTTGCCTTACTCTCCCTATTGCCTTTATGACTTTACCTGCCAGGCCTCTGTAGGCAAGTGGATTTGCAACCCCACCTCTATGCCTCCTAAACACAAAAATGCTTGGTGTCTTTTTTGACACCAAGAGCTCTTTACAGATGAACTCATGCCATTTTCCTGACATTAGCATAAGTAGTTATTAATCCCACTTATAGATGGAGAAATGGAGGCCCATGGGTATTAAGTGATGTGCTCAGTCATGTAACAGAAGCAGGAGCGCTAACAATCTCTGGAGCCTTTGGGCTTTAAGGCTAGTTTTCAAGCCTCCCTCTGCCTTCATCTCTGCTCCCTCCTAGTGCACAGTTCCTTTTCCAGAAAGGGAGTGTTATGGATTCAATCATGTTCCCCAGAAAGACATATTCAAATCCTAACCCCTGATCCTGTGATGGGAACCCATATGTAAAAAGGATCTTTGAAGATGATATCACTTAGCATGAGGCTGAACTGAACCAGGGTGGGCTTTACTCCAAAATGACTGGCGTCCTTCAAAGCAGAGGAAATTTGGACACAGTAGGAGACAGACAGGGAGAGAGATGGCCGTGTGATGGAGGAAGAGATTGAGTTATGGATTGCTGGCAAGCCACCATCAGAACGCCACAGACTTCAGAAAAAACACGGCCTACTGACATCTTGATTTTGGACTTTAAGCCTCTAAAACTAAGACAATAAATTCCTGGGGAGCAGATATGGCTCAAGCAGTTGAGTACCCACATCCCACATGGGAGGTATTGGGTTCGGTTCCCAGTGTCTCCTGAAAAAACAAAAAAAACAAACAATAAGGAAAACAAATGAAAAAAACCCGACTCAGGCAAGTTGAGGTGGCTCAGTGGTTGAGCACCAGCTTCCCACATTTGAGGTCCCGGGTTCAATCCCCAGCCCCTGGTACCTCAAAAAAAAAAAAAATTCCTGTTATTTAAGCCCAACCAATCTGTGGTATTTGTTCCAGCAGCCCTGGAAAACCAAGACCAGGAGTGCTGGAGTGGAGAGTGGGATGTGGAAGAAGAGAGGAGGAAGGGGGTGAAGAGGCCTGAAGAGGAAAACTCGGCTGACTAATCCATTAGGCACAGGTTCAGGCACTTTTAGGGGCCCACGAAAATGTTCTAATTTATTTTAAAAGCAAAACCAAAAAAAGAAAAAAGAAAAAGAAACAATCCAGCCTGGATTATATTAATCTTTATACCAATATAGCTGTAAAATGTGATTTTTAATATTTTTTTCATGGAGGAAGGGGCTTATGAAGGCAAAAGGGCCCAGGGTCCACGGGAAGTCCTACTGAGGGCCTGGGAAGGCCAGTGCCGACCTCAGATCCAACTTCCCTAGAGCCGGAACACACAGGCCTCAGCCTGGACCAGAAGGTGTGTTTTAATACCATCTTTCCTCCCCTCACAATGTCAAGGCCAGAGAGTCTCAATCTTGAGTGTGATAAGAATCATCTAGAGAGCTTATTGAAAGTAGAGATGCCTGGGCCCCACTGTCAGACAAGTCTGACCCCAGAGCCTAGGGTGGGGCCCAAGAATCTGCACTTTAATAAGGGTGCATGCCCTCCCACCCAAGTGATTCTGGCCTGCTATTCCCTCTATCCTTGGAAGGTTATGGCTCTGAACATTTCCAAGCTGCCTGCCACCAGCACCTCTGCCCTGTAGCAAGCTGGGTGGGCTGGCTGGCCAGCTCCTGGACCCAGGGGCTGCTGCAGCCCCCTCAGCCACCTTCACGTCCTTTTTCTTAATTGTTCCCCCATGGCCAGAGGGCCTGTCTTTTTTAACAAGGCTGGGATGGAAGAAGGGGTGGTAATTGAGGAGCAGCCTCTCTCACTGGCAGGACTCTTAGAGCTAATTAGAGAAGAGGACTGCTGGGCTTGTGGTTATTTTTTAATTGTTTGTGGATCCAACATAAAAGCTAATGACAGAGGAGGGAGGCCTGGTTAGCAGCACATTCCTGACTTCTAAATTTGTCTAAGAGGTCATTTGCAATTTGTTAACATTTTTCACAAGGGTGAATTCAATTAGCAGCCATCCCACAGGCCCCAGCAGCAGGCAGCAGGGCGGGCAGCTGAGGAGGCTGGCTCTCAGGAACCTTCACCGGACCTGGAGTGCCTGCACCTGAAACTCCAGAGCCCTCCCTGCCCACTCCCGATGTGCCTGGACCCTGCCCGGCTGGCTGTGGCTTGAGCCCTTCTCGAAAGGAAAGGCCGAACAAACCTGAAATGGATGTAGCTGAGAAAGAAATAGCCTCTAGGCCACACAAAAATCTATTGTGTGTACGCTGGGGCGGGGGCAGGGGGCTGGCACTGGAGAAAAAGGTGAATACAAGATGGAGTATCTCTGCTGGGGACGGTGGTAGAGAGGCACGGACTGGGAATCAGGAGACCAGATTCTTGCTGACGGTGTGTAAGTCAGGGGAGGACTCTCTCCCATGGGCCTCAGTTTCCCCTTCTCTGAGGTAACCATAGATACCCATTATTGGCCTGCACAGGAGGACACAAAGGGGAGCATCTCTGCACTGTTACCTGTGGTTGGCGACACTGGACGGGTAGGAAATAGAGAAAATGGGAGTGAACGTGGGGCGAGTTACCTAGAGAACAATCTGGGACAGGCTAGCAAAAGCTGAGCATGCCCCTGCTTCAGTCCAGCAACTCTGCTCGTTGAGTCAACCCTGAAGAGCTCTCACACAGGTACACAAGGTGTGCAGGGGTGTTTACTGTGGCTTTGCTGTCGTGGGGGAAAATGAGAAGCAACCTGGATGGCTGGCAAAAGGGAGAGGGATACCTCTGTGGTGGGCTGTTCAGACACTGGACAAGAGTGACGTGTATATAGGCTGAGTGAATAAAGCAAGTTGCCATGCAAAGCGATGGATAGGGTATGAAACCACACTAAATAATAAATATTATTTATGGGATTCTAATAACACAGCAAAAATGTGAAATGCTAGGTAGAAAGAATGCACATTCCAACCTTAGGGTGGCCCCTAGCGAAGAGAGGGAGGCACATGGAGTTAGGAGGAGTGCAAACTCTATTTGTTATAATAAATTTCTTTAATAATAATTTAAACATATTGGAAGCAAATATGGCCAGATGTTAACATTTGTTAAATCTGAGTGGTGGGTTCCTGGGTGCTACTTATGTAGTTTCTATACTTGTTTCTATTTGTTTGAAAAGTTTCCTAAGAAACACAAAAGAAAGGATTGATAAAAATGTTTGATCCTCAGGAAAGAGTTTCTACTCTATCATCTTTTGGCTGATTAAAACTTTTGACTGATTAAAAAACACTTTCATATTTTTCACAAAAATGGAAGAGGGTAGTATGTGACAAGATTCCATGTGTAGTCATAGTGACGTAATTCTAGACAATTTCCTCCAAGCCCAGTGGAATCTAAAACGCAGACCTTTCTGGCTTTGTGTTAAGATGCTCTTTGATGGTTGTGGTGGGCCAAATGGTGAACCTCTAAATGATATATCCATGTCCTAACCCCTGGAACTTGAGGATGTGGAAAAGGACCTTAGGGGAAGCGGGTGTGGCTCAGTGGATAGAGCCCCCCGTTTACCATATGGGAGGCCTGGGTTCGCATCCCGAGGCCTCCTTGTGAGGGCAGGCTGGCTCGCGCGGTGCCGTGGGCTGATGCGGCAAGACCTCACAGCAAGGGGGAGATAAGCAGACACAGAGAAGACACGCAGCGAATGGACACAGCAGCACAAGCAGCAAGGGGGGGATAAATAAAATAAAATAAATAAATCTTAAAAAAAAAAAAAAGAAAAAAGAAAAGGACCTTAGGATGAGCTCGTCCTGGATTATTTGGGTGGGCCCTAAATCCAATGACAAGTGTCTTTAGAAGAGACAAAGAGAAGCCAAGCACACGGTGGAGAAGGCCGTGAGAAGATGATGCAGCCACAAGCCAAGGAACACCTAGAGTCGCCACCAGAAGCTGCGAGAGGCAAGGAAGGATTCCCTAGGGCCTTCGGAGTGAGTGGGCCCTACCGACATCTTGACTTTGGACTTCTGGCCTCCAGAACTGTGAAAGAATAAATTTCTGTTGTTTTAAGCCACTGAATTACAGTAGAAATGAATACAACGATGGTTTTCAACAACGCTTAAAGCCTGAGTTCAGTGTCCCACAGGAGTCCGTGCCCAGGAGAGATGGTCACCTTGTATTCTTCAGCATTCAAATACTGGCTGTTCCAAATCGGGGATGAATCACAAGCCAGCTATCTCTCCTTTCTCATGCAGTCAGTCAACAAGCATGTAATGAGCACTTACTATGTGCCAGGCATGAGCCAGGCTCTGGGGATACAGCACTGAGCAAAAACAGACATGACTTTTCTCTGCCGGGGGGATGGACAGGTCAGCAGATGGTGAGCACACAGGGTAACCTGCCGAGGCAAGGGATGCAGAAAGCATCTGAAGGATGTCCTCAGCCAAGCAAAATGGGGAAAGAGCATCCCTGGCAGAGGAAAAAGCACAGGTGAGGCCAGAGGTGGGAGAAAACCTGGGGAGGGGGTGTTCGGGGCATGAAAGGAAGTTTAGCAAAGCATGGTCAGAGTCAGGCCATGGAAGACCCAGAGCCCCCTGTGCCCTTCTCTGGACCCTCCTCTACCCACCCAGAAACAACATGCTACTCAGGCTTTCAGCACTTACCCCCATGCCTTGCTATTTTACTTGTTTGTTGCTTGCTTTATTTTGTGTTTTATTTCCTCTGTATCCCAAACGCTTGGCATAAGGCCAGCATAGGGTGGGCACTAAATGAACCTACAGCACAGAATGGAGGTAATGAAGATGGGTTTTGGGATCAAATCCTAACAGCCACTCTCCAGCCGTGTGATCCTGGACAAGTGTCCCTGGGCCTCAGTTTCCTCATCTGTAAAATGGGGTAAGAGTTGCTATCTACAGGGTTGTTCTGAGGATGACATGAGATAATGTACATGAAGCACCCACCACTATGCCTGGTCCCATAGAAGCTGAAGAAATGGCTGCCTCTGTCTGGCTCCAGAAAGGACTGAGCTGCCCTTGCCTCCAGCTCTTTCCTGCTTGAGTTGACTCGTCCCAGGCATGACACACTCAGTCTAGGAAAAGTTTTGCTTGCCGCGTTCTGCACAACAGCAGGATGTGGGGAGATGTGTTGGCCTTGGAGCCCGGCTCTTCGTGCGGCACCACGGGGAGTTGGCTGGCTCACAAACGTGCCTCGTGTCGCTGAAGGCTGCTGTGTCACTGGGTGGGCAGAACCCACCGAGCCTCAGCAAACCCTCTATTTATATGGAGAGCTGGGGGCTCTAGAGGCCCACAGCCATGCCAGGCACCAAGCCCAGCTCTGGCGCTGGCACCCAGCCACGCTTTGCCCACTGGTGCCGGCCAAGACCCAGCTCTGGAAAAATCAAAAGCCCAAGCCCGAGGCTGCGTGGTGTGAATGGGGAGGCCCCGAGGGGGAGTGGCCAGCCCAGCCTCGTTAGCTCTGACCTTGGCACAGAGCCATTCCTGATGGATGGGGTTCAGGCCTGGACAGGCCCCGGCGGAGAGGCGGCCCTATCCATTATGGGTCCATCAGTGCCTCCCTGAACCTTCCCCACTCAGAATGCCTCGAGCGTCAGGCCAGGAATAAATCTATGTCTCGGCCCGCAGGAGAGCAGAAAGTGAAAAAAGGCAAAGCATGAAAAATGTCTCCTTCCTGAATCTGATAACAAAGCTGGCCTTGGAGGAAGGAGCAAGCAGGGGTTTGGGGAGGTGGAAGAGGATGGAGCAGGAGTGGCTGGGGCTTGGTTCCCAGATAGGTGGGGCTACCTGGGAAAAGAGCAAGGAGAAGAAGGGGCCTCTTCACCACCACCTCTTCCCAGCCACTTCTCCCCACCCGGGCCCCTTTTAACAAAATTTTTCCCTCAGGATCCAAGTCCATGGAATCAGGCTGACCTGAGGAGGAGGGGACCCTGCTGGACCCAGTTTGGGGTGTTCCAGGCCAGCCCCAGCCCTGACAGGAGGAGATTCAGCCTGGCAGTGATGGTCAGGCCTGGGGTATCAGCCACCGCTGCTCCCTGCTAAGTTCCTGGAGTCAAACTGCAAGGATTTGTGTGCCTACACTTCCACTTATGACCTCTTGCTAGGTGACGTAACATCCCCATGCCTCAGTATCCTGGTGGATGGGTGGAGGAGATGGAGGCACCTACGGCAAGGGTCTGTGGTGAGGTTTGAGTTACTACATGGAAAGCTCTTGGGGCCAGTCCTGAGGAAGTGCCCGTCAGTGTTGGCTGCTTATGCTGTAGTTGCTCGGAGATGCCATCCCACTTCTGGGGACTCACCCCTGTGCCAGATGGCCTGCACCATCGTGGACAGAGCTCAGGATGAGAAAGGACGTCCTCATCCAGGGCCTTGCTCTGATTGCTGGGAACCTACAGCCTGTGGATCTAGACAGTGGCTCTGAAATCAGGCGGGGCTCAAATCCTGGCACTGCCACCTATTGGTCATGTGGCCTTGGGCAAGTGACTCTCTGAGCCTCAGTTTCTCCATCTATAAAATGGGGGAAATCGTCCCTGTCTGGCAGAGTTGTGAGGATTTCATGAGACGATGCATGTGCTCAATGCTGCACCCGCTGTGTAGGGCTGTACAAATGTTAGCCAAGAGTGATACCCACCCTCAACACACTGGTCCTTGTGTTGCTCTCCGAAGCCCCTTAGAGCAAAGCTCACCCCTTGTCCTCACAACAGGGTGTCAGAGAGTTGAGGAAAGCTGGTGGCCCCTCTGCATCTTTTCTCATCCAGCTAAGAAGACCTGGTTTCTTGCATGTTCTTCATATGCAGTAGTCTCCCTCTCCCCTACTACCCACAGTCCTGGTGTCTCCCCGCTGGACACACTCCTTCCCCTGTATGTATGATGCCCTCAAAGTTTGAATTTGATGCTATAACTATGGCCGGAGCAGCAGAAGAGAGCAGGAAGTTCGCCTCTCTTGTTCTGGACTCGCTAGCTCTGTTAATGAAAACAAGGAACACATTCACCCTTTGAGGCAGCATCATGGCACTGCTGATTCATAACACCAGCTAGAGTAGAACACAGAAGTCTGTTAAATGACTTAGGAGTCTCTGACCTAACCATCTGCTCTCTGGGTCTCAGATTGACCGTCTCTTCTCTTTCAAGAGCTTTGTCTCAAAGCCTTAGGGGCTCTGGACCATATTTCTCCCCAACAAATGTTTGAGGGCCTACTATGTGCCAAGCAGTGTATTAGACCCTGATGACTCAGTAGTGAACAAACCAGACTTTTTCCCTGCCCTCTAAGAACTGAGTGCCCAGTGGGGAAGACTGGCATCAAGCAGAGAGCTATTTAACCACAGTTGTGGTCAGTTACAGAAGCAAATTTCATGGGGGTCAGGAAAGGGTTGCCTTGGCCTGGCAGGATGTGCAGTTCAGCTGACTCCAGGCTCCCAAGGCCCGGTGGTTTTTGAGAGAGCCACAGGCTCCCCCTTGCGGTCAGCCCAGGTTTCATTTAGCCAGGCTGCAGGCCGCGAATAAACCTGAACTTGGTCTCACCATTCCGAAACTGTCTTGAATCTCTGGGACAGCTTCCTGGGACGGGGCTTATTATTTTATAAGAGTTTGGGTGGGTGGTTTTTGGATTTTGGCCGTCGGCTCCAGGAGAAACAAAATAGCCCAGAGTGATTGATGGGCCCATTGTAAATTTGTGAAATAAATCAGCTTGGCAGAGAGGTTCAAAAAACCTGTCAGGCAGCAAACATTTTTTTAACAGCCTGTAAAATTTCCTCCATCCTTCACATTTTTCAGTGCCAGGCTGATGATGCATCTGATAGCAGGGTAAGCAGCAGCGGCAGACAGAAGGTGCACTGGTAGCATTTCCTATTTTTCTTGTGTTTCTTATTTTTAGTGCTGAATGCCCTCAGCACTAGGGCAGGGGCAGCAGGTGGGCCAGAGCAATTGGTGGATGAACTAAATATTCTACTGAAGTTTCACGTTGTTACTGGCTTTATATTCTGATTCAAATGTGGATTTGTTTATGCATGCATTCAGCAAACACTATCTGAGGGCCTCTTCATCACAGGTACTGAGGTCTGCCCCAGGAATACTGTGGTGAGAAAAAGCAGGCCTGGAGCAGCAGGTGTAGTGAGCTAGGTGCTGGATGTCCCATCAAGGGCTTATTGAAAACCAAAAAAAATTTGAGCAGGGAAGTGACACATCAAGAGCAGCTCAGTGGGCTCTTTTGATGTGTTCAGATTAAGTTGTAGAGCCTTGAGAAAAAATCAGACAAGATAATTTTACAAATAAATGGATATCTTGTCTTAGGCCCTCTATAGTGCAGGAAAAACTCGGGTAGAGTCTCTGCCTGTGTCACCTCCATACCTGTGTTTGTCAGGGAGGCAGATCAGTGCCACGGGGACCATCAGGCTTTCAGGCCAGACTAGTCCACAGCCCACTACAGAGCAGCCATGGGCAAGTGACTTCCCTGACCTCATTCTCTTCTGTAAAATGGGATCTAGGAGTTCCAACCTCATAATCACTGGGCTGTTGAGAGTTATGCTCAGCACAATATCTGATGTGTAATAGTAACAATAATACATATCTGCCATTATTAATTCAAAGCTAGGGTCTACCCACCTTCCATCTGGACATGTCAGACACTGATGCACAGGACACTGTTTGCCATGCATGTGGCACAAGGAAGATGGCTTTCTGGCAGGGTGGTGGTCCATGGCACCCAGAATCCACCAGGAGGACCAGCTGCCACTCAGCTCTGGCCACTTATCCCCTCCCTGCCATCCCTGACTCGTCTTAATCGACAATGCTGGACCAATTAGAAGCAGTAACAATTAAGATGTGCCGAGGGCATGTGAACATTTGCAAACAGTTATTAAAATGTATCAATAATTAAGTACTTCTTTAATAGTTACATTTCTGGCCTCCAGACATTCTTGTTTATGGGCATTGGGTCACAGCATGCTTTGAGATGTGTTATGGCCTTAGAAGCTGGTAGTGAGAATTTAAAATTCTTCCCTGACTTGAATTCTGAGATTCAACAGTGAAACGGTAGAGGGAAAAATGCATGGGCTCTTTCCAGCTGCCTGATTCTAGAGGTGTGGTCTTCAAAGCCGGCCAGCCAGAATGGGGTACAGCCTCAGTAGGGCCCTTACCCTCCTTTTCCTGGTTTGTGAAGTGGGCAGAATGAGATCTGCCCCATAGGATTGATATAAGGACTAGAAATTTCATGTGCAAGGTGCCTGCCACATTTAAGCTCAATACGTAGAAGCTATGGTTAGTTTAGCCCCTACTATTATCAGAGGACAAAAAGAAGCAGCGGTAGCTGCAGGATCAAGATGCACCAGTGGGTACAAACTCAGTGCCTAGAGGGACCAGGTAGAAAACGGAAATGAGGGACACATGGGTTTTGTCCCACTTCTCAGCCCCAATCTCCTGGTGCCAGGTAGGGTGTAGACTCAAGTTGCCCAGAGTTCTGATTTTTCAAGAGAAGTAAGAAAACCAGATTTTTAATGAAATCTCCTGACTTCAATGTGGTAACTCATTCAAACTAAAAAACAAACAACAACAACAACAAAACTCTGCATGTACCAAACACCTCTGTGAGTTGACTTGCTATGACCTCCAGTTTGTGACCACAGGTCTACATGGTCCCCATTTTCCAGATAATCACTCAGGACTCCACTTGCTTTTAGCCACAGAGGCTCATTGAAATGTGCTTTTCTGAATTAGTGACAATCCATAACAAAGTGGTGTGGGCTTGGGAATCAACTAACTTGAAAGGTAGTAAGTGAATAGCCTCAAATTCAGGTTTGAATCCCATCTGGCATTGAGAGGCTGAGTGAGCAGGTGGATGGAGGTTCTTGGAAAAGAGGAAGCGCTGTCTCCTCACATCAATTTATTTTGGATAGGGGATAGCTGTGGTCAGAATTTTAACGTAGACAATGGTTACACACCCCTCTACTTGTTAGACTCCCGAGCTTAGAGTGAGTTTCCCATGTATTTAGTTTGAGGTGGGACTTTATTTTTAACACATGGGTAATTGTGAGAAAATGGCACTCATTTGTTTGTTTATTTATTGGACCAAATCACACCAACAACTCCTTGGTAATCTGATGTAATCTTTGGTTTTTAACATGCTTTTAAAGTAAAGAAATAAATACCATCAAGGCTTGTAAAAGGTGATCATTAGTGAATGGCCCTCAGGCCCATAACTTTAAAGTAATAGCCCCATTACTGAAAGGGGCGATTATTTTTTTTTAACTGTTCCTCTGCATTTATGCTGTGAGGTTGAGGGGTTTTCCAGGCAGGTTGGGCATCTCAGTGAAAGCTTTTCCAGCAGCCATTTAACCTCCATTTATGAAGAAATAAAGTGAAATTGATGCTGATTTGGGCCTGCTTTGGGGGATATTTTTGTTCCATAAAAGCCCTTTTGCCTGCAATTTGCTGAGCTGCCCTGTCACATCAGAAAGGGCTGCTGTTGATAAAGATAAAGCTTTATGGCCACGATATTTGCTGCTAACAGCAACCTAATGCAGCATTTTCATTTTTGTGCAATTAATGTTAATGTCTGCTACGAAAATTGTCATTAAATACCATTTTAAAATCCATTCAATTTGCATATGCAAAGCCCATTTACCATCACAGAAGATATAGCCAGCACTTCATCACGTCCTTTCCCTGGAATTGTAGCCACACAGTTTTATAGCAATTTAAGATTTTATATTGAAAGCCAGATGATAATGGATGTCCTTTCCGAGTCCAGCCGACTTAAACGATACAATGGAAAACCACAGCCCCAGGACCAGAAACTGTAGGTGTTCATACTGTACCTCAGTACCAAGAGGCCAGGCCTGGAAGAAAGAGCACTGGACAGGGAGTCCGTCAGCCTGACTCTGGTCCTGTCTCTGTTAACTTGCTGTGTGACCTCGGGAAAGTCTCCTTCCCCTCTCCAAACATCTATTTTCTCTTATTTCAAATAAGGACTTTGAGCCAGGTGATCACAAATGCCCTGTGTGTTCTAATATTTTACATATATAATATATGTATATTTTTATTTCACACATTATCTTATTTATTCAGATAGCAGTCTGATCATGCATGGTCCAAGAACACTCAAATAAGAAACCGAAAGTAATCAGATGTTAAAGACTGGTCTTCAAACATAGCCAATGATGCCTTGCTTGCCTACGATCTCGCCGATTTAAAACCACATCCACATCTCAGTGGCCACCAAACCATTCAGAAGAGCTTCCTTAACTGTGAGCTGTTTGAAGTCAGCAGCCTGAGCACTTCTATTTTTTTCAGGCTTTGAATAGCTGTAGGGATCTCAGCAGGGGTTGGAGGAACTGGCTCAACCTTGGCATAATGCCAGATTGTGGCCAATCGAGGCTTTGAGTAAGTCACAGCAGCGTTGAACAGCGCCGGAGCCTTCTCTGTGAGGTTTCAGACAAACTGGGTCATGACTCTAGAATGGAAAGTCCATCAGCATGAAGAGCCCAGTGAATGTCACCTCTGGGAAAGACGTGCTGCAGGACCCCCTATTTTATATTTTTAATGATTTTCTAAAAGTCTGGCCTATTATAGGTTGAGAATCCAGGCCAAGTTCTGCCATGAAGAAGTTGTGTGATCCTGAGAAGGTCAACAAATCTTTCCCTGACTCAGCATTCCTTGATGTCAAATGGGGATAATAACCCTGGCTACCTCTTATACAAGATCTTAAAATAAAAGGAAATGAATGTGAACATTTATAGCCTAGCTGGGGAAGTGGGACATACCCTGAGAATCACAGAAGGGGGAAGCCCCAGGGGGAAAGGGACATAGAGAGCTGGGGACAAAGCAGGAACTAGAACCCCAGAGTGGCTTCAGGCCCAGGTCTCCTCCCACGACACCATGCTGGTTTTGAGATACTTGATGACCAGCATACACTGGCCTAGTGCACAGCATGGATGCTCTGTGAGAGTAAGGGCAAGGAGGGCACGAGAACTAAGGTGCTGTGCAAGAGGAGCCAGAATTGGGCAGGGATAATCAGGGAAGGTACCTTGGAGGAACTGGTTTGGGACATTATTTCAAAGGCCAGGGAAGGATGGCATATAAGTGATTAGCTAATCCAGCCCAGAAGTGATGTTCCAATGTGTCTCTAGTGTCACATTCCAGATTTTAAGGATTAGAGAGTAGAACTGCACTCCTGGTGAGAAAGATGTGCATAGCATTTGAGGCCCTGGCAGGTGGGAAAGCTTACCAATGAGATAACACTGAGCTGAGCTTTGAGAAGATTACCAGGAAGGAT
>JAQZBX010090490.1:0-12498 GCA_029593785.1 Cabassous unicinctus
TTTATGTAATCTAAATACCTTTTTAAAAAATATATATATATATATATTTTTTAAATAAATTTAAATTTTAAAAAAAAGAGAATTCTGTAAGTAGCAAGAGAAAAGCAAAGCACCAGGTACAAGGGAAACTTGATAAGACTAAGTGCTGACCTCTCATCAGAAACCATGGAGGCAAGAAGAAAGTGGTATAATGTATTTAAGGTACTGAAAGAGAAAAATTGCCAGCTAAGAATTCTTTATACAGCAAAACTTTCCTTCAAACATGAGGGTAAGTTTAAAGTCTTCACAGACAAACAAAAACTGAGCGAGTATGTTACCAAAAGACCAGATTTACAAGATAGATATACTAAAGGGAGTGCTGCAGACTGAAAAGAATAGACAAGGGCAAAAGACTTGGAGAAGAATGTAGAAATAAAGATTATTAGTAAGGATAATTTAAGGGTTAAAAGACAGACAAGAGTAAGAAATGACAACAGAAAGCCAAAGGATAAAATGGATGAAGTAATGCCTTTACATTCAGTAATAACACTGAATGTTAATGGATTGAACTCTCCAATCAAAAGACATAGACTAAGAGAATGGATTTAAAAAAATATGATCCATATATATGCTGTCTACGAGAGACTCACTTCAGATGTAAGAATACAATCAGGTTGAAAGTGAAAGGTTAGAAAAAGATATTCCACGCAAATAGTAACAAAAAGATCTAGAGTAGTGATACTAATATTGGTTAAAATAGATATTAAATGCAAACCTGTTATAAGGGATAAAGAAATCATTATATATCAATAAAATGGGCAATTTACCAAGAAGAAGCAACTATAATAAATAGTTATGCACCTAATCTGAGTGCACAAAGATACATGAAGCATACATTGGCAAAACTGAAGAGAGAAATAGACATCTCTACAATAATAGGTGAAGACTTCAGTACGCCATTCTCAGCACTGGATAGAACATCTGAACAGAGGATAATTAAGGAAACAGAGAGCTTGAGTAATATGATAAATGAGCTAAACATAACAGACATTTATAGAGTATTGCACCCCAAAATAGTAGGATATACATTCCTCTCAAGAGCTCATGGATCCTTCTCTAGGGTAGACCATATGTTGAGTCACAAGAAAGGTTCCAATAAATTTAAAAAGACTGAAATTATATAAAGCACTTTCTCTGATCATAATGGAATAAAGTAATCAATAATGGACGTAAAAAGGGAAAATTTACAAATATATGGAGATTAAACAACCCACTCTTAAATAAGCAGTGGGTCAAAGAAGAAATTTCAAGAGAAATCAGTAAATATCTTAATATGAATGAAAACAAGAACACAACATACAAAAACCTATCAGATACAGCAAAGGCAGTGCTGAGAGGGAAATTTATAACCCTTAATGCTTACATTAAAAAAGAAGAGTGAGCCAAAATTGAAGACCTAACTGCATGCCTGGAGTAACTAGAAAAAGAACAGCAAACTAATCCCAAACCAAGCAGAAGGAAAGAAATAATAAAGATCAGAGCAGGGGAAAAAAATGAAATTGAGAACAAAATAAAAACAACAGAGAGAATCAACAAAACCAAAAGTTGGTTCTTTTAAGAAAAGCTGACAAACCCTTAGCTAGACCGGAAAGGATAAAAAAAAAGAGAGCAAAAAATCAGAAATGAGACAGGGGTATCACCATTGACCCTGCAGATATAAGAGAGATCATAAGAGGATACTATGAACAACTGTACACCAACAAACTATACAACATAGACAAAATGGACAAATTCCTAGAAATACATGAACAACCTACACTAACCATGGAAGAAATAGAAGTCCTTGACTAACCAATCACAAGTAAAGAGATTGAAACAGTCATCAAAAACCTCCACAAAATGAAAAGCCCAAGACCAGATGGCTTCACAGGTGAATTCTACCAATCATTCAAAGATGAATATTGATCTTCCAAAAAACTGAACAGGAAAGAATGCTACCAAACTCATTCTATGAAGCCAACATCATCCTAATACCAAAGCCAGATGAAGATACTATGAAAAAAATAAATTACAGACCAATTTCTGTAATGAATATAGATGCAAAAATCCTCAACAAAATACTTGCAAACAGAATCCAAAATCACATTAAAAGAATTATACACTATGATCAAGTGGGTTTTATCCCAGGTATGCAAGGGTGGTTCAACACAAGAAAATCAATTGGTGTAATAAACCACATTAATAAATTAAAGAAGAAAAATCACATGATCATCTTGATTGATACAGAAAAGGCATTTGACAAAATACAGCATACTTCCTTGATAAAAACACTCCAAAAGATAGGAATTGAAGGAAATTTTCTCAACATGATAAAGGGCATATAAGCAAAACCTACAGCCAACATTGTACTCAACAGTGAGAAATGTCTTTAAAAAAGAATAATGAAGTTGGAGGACTCATTTCCTCACCTTAAAGCATATTACTTTAATATGCTACAGTGGTACCCACAGCATGGTACTGGCATAAAGATGGACATATCAACCAATGGAATTAAATTGAGAATTTGGAAATAGACCCTCACATCTACAGTCAAGTGATTTTTGACAAACTTTCAATTCCACCCAGCTGTGTCAGAACAGTTTAGTCAACAAATAATGCTGGGAGAACTGGATATCCATAGCCAAAAGAAAGAAAGAGGACCCCTATCTCACATCTTATATAAAAATTAACTCAAAATGGGTCAATTACCTAAATATAAAAGTCAGAATGATAAAACTTCTGGAAGAAAATGTAGGGAAACATCTTTAAGATCTTGTGGTAGGTGGTAGCTTCTTAAACCTTATACCCAAAGCCCAAGCAACAAAAGGAAAAATAGATAAATGGGACCTCCCCAAAATTAAACACTTCTGTGCTTCAAATCACTTAGTTAAGAAGGTGAAAAAGTAGCCTATACAATGGGAGAAAATTTTTGGAAATATATAATAAGGGTTTGATCTCCATATTCTGTAAAGAGATCATACAACTCAACAATAAAAAGACAAGTAACCCAATTAAAAATGGGCAAAACCTTGAAAAGACATTTTTTCCAAAGACTACAAATGGCCAAAAACCACGTGAAAAGATGCTCAACATCACTATGTATTAGGGAAATGCAGATCAAAACTACAATAAGATATCATTTCACGCCTTACAGAATGGCCATTATTAATAAAACAGAAAACTACAAGTGCTGGAGAGGATATGGAGAAATAGGAACACTCCTTTACTGTTGGTGGGAATGTAAAATGGTGCAGCCTCTGTGAAAGACAGTTTGGCTGTTCCTCAGGAAGCTAAATATAGAATTGCCATATGATCCGACAATCTCGCTATTAGGAATATATTCAGAAGAAGTGAAAGCAAGGACACAAACAGACATTTGCACACAGTGGCATTATTCACAATTTCCAAAAGATGGAAACAATCCAAGTGTCCATCAACCAATGACTGGATAAACAAAACGTGATATACGCATACATTGGAATACTATTCAGCTATAAGAAGTTGGGATGCATATAACAACATGGATGAACCTTGAAGACATTATGTTGAGTGAAATAAGCCAGACACAAAAGGACAAATATTGTATAGTCTCATTAATATGAATTAAATATGATGAGTAAATTCATGGAGTTAAACTCTAGAGTATAGGTTACTAGAAGATAGAATGTGGGTTTAGAAGGGGAAGCAGATATTGAATGTATGTAGAATGTTTAATAAGGTGGATTGTAAATGTGAGAAAATGGATAGAGTTTATGGTACTCACTATAATTAGTGAGTATAATGCGGTACCCTAGGGAGGTTAATGTCAATTGAAAGAAAGCTAGAAGATAATCTAGAGACTGTGTAGTATAGTGATTTTGGTGGTGGATGATGATTGTGGTGTTACAAGGTGTTAAGAATAGGTAGATACATGGAAAAATACAACTAACATAACATATAGACTATGGTTAACAGTAATGTTGTAATATTTTTTTACAGCAAAGACAAAGAATGTACTATATCAATGCTAACGGTCAATAATAGGGGTGTATCAGGGTGTACAGGCTTTTCCTTTTGGAATAATGAAAACATTCTGAAATGGACTAGGCTGATGAAAGCACATCTCTGAGGTGAAACTGAGAGCCACTGAGGGTACGCTTTGGATGGACTGTACAAGGCAGGGGACCATATAATACAGCATACCCTGTGGTGAATGGTAGACTGTGGTAAACAGTACAAATATGAGAACATTCTCTCCTGAACTATAATAAATATACAACACTAATACATGGTGTCAATAATAGGATGGTTTGTAGAAAAATACACCAAATTTAAGCTATGGACTATAGACAGTAGTAATATTATGATGATATTCTTTCATCAATTGTAACACATTCTTCACAACAATGTAAGGTGTTGGTGGTGGGGTAATGTATGGGAATCCTGTATGGCATGCGTGATTGTTTTGTAAACTCACAACTACTCAAATACAAAAAAAAATTGAACCCTTACTCCCACTTCTCAGGCTCAGTTTCTTGCCATTAGCTACGTAGTTGTTTTGGGAAACGGGAATAGCCTCAGTTCACTTAAGCAATATGATGATTAAAGCTCTGAAAAATATCCAGTATGATTTTGCTCTTCAGACAGTATGGCCAGCCAATGGCTAGCCAGGTTGATGAAGAGGGCCCTTAGCTTACTGTGTGATTACTGAGGCAAAAGGAAAATCAATAGGTAGACGTACAATATTATCTCAAATAGCAACAAGAATAAATTGAGTAAAAATTATAGAAAAAATATTTTACAAGTTAATCATTAACATATTGGTATAATTAACCAATACACTAATAGACTATGGAATTATACATTTTTTAAGTCAAAATTGAAGTGAACTTTATAATTATTCCATATTTTGAAATTATTTTAGGGCATAAATGTAACGTTTAAAAACTTCTATAGAAACAACAACATATATCTCACATTCTACTCAAATAAGCTTAAAATCATCTTACCTGTGTAAAAAGTATAAACTGAGCAAACTGCCAAGGAAGCATAAAAGCAATATTGGAAGCACAGAGTGCAATGTAATGCTTTCTACAAAGGTTCGAGGTCCTTAATGGAAAGAATTGGTAACAATAAGTTTTACCATAAAATAGCTTATCACAGAACAGAAAAATGAAATGCAAAATGGTAAAATTTAACTGACTACCTTAACTTTAATATAACAAAGTATAGTTAAAGTTTAAAAGATCATTGAAAAAGAAATTAAAATACTTAGATTATAGAAGTACCTAATGCATCTAGTTTAGCAGTAAATCAAATATTTTAAATATAGATGTTTATTTTCCTCTAAATACACTGGACATTAGAAATTGAATATTCCAGGAAGAAAGTCAGAAAATAAATTTCCATAAGCCTTTGCAGGTGAACACTTTATAGAGCTGCATGTACTGAAGAGTGTATATGCAAACTGGTTCTAGGTGCAGGCACTGTATAGAATGTGAAGCTGACCCTGCCTTCCTCACATGATTAGCAATAACTTTAATATGCCAGCATTTTTATGTTTCAAAAAGTAATGGAGAAAAGTATACTAGTGAAGTAAGTTAACAATAACTATGGAAAAAAATTAAGGAATTGGAAAAAAAAACAAATTAAGGAATAATTGTGGAATACAGTTGAATTGCACATTGAAATTTAAAATGTCCATTCTGCAGTACTGAGATATATCAGTAACCAACACCTTATATCCCAGAAGACTTTAGGATCTTTTAGAATATGAAAAAAGAAATGCAAACATTTTGAGTAAATCCAACAAATATGAAAATCCAGTACAGATCAAAATCCAATACAGACTTTATAAAAAGAACAGTTGTAGATTTTGATCCGTATTGGATTTTTGTATTATAGTATAAACATTTCCCAAAGAAAATTTTAAATTTTCATATGTTGTTTAGTAATATTATCACAAAATGAATTCATTAAGCATTCAGTTATCTTGTATTTTATCAAGCAAAAATTATTTTTGACTAAAGTACAGAGTATTATACATGCCCTCAAGGAGGCAACACTAAGTGTTCTAATGAACACATTTCATTCCATGAAATCCCTGACTAGCCAGACAAATGGGCAACTTTCCCCATCATAATCTTTGAGAGAAGGTAATGTGGAGAGCAAAGATATGGAAATCTGGACAGGGAGCAGATTCTCAAATCCAAATTCAAGCCTAAAATATACAGTAAAAAGTCAGGGTCAGTCTGCTCCTTTTTGTGTGTTCGTAGCCACCCCAGTATGGTACTATTTACTCTCATTCCATCAGCAAACATAGGCGGCCCTTAAATGTATGCATGGGTAGTGTGCTAGGTGCTTTGTAGTTAAAGAGATAAAAATGACATACTCTCTGTTTCCAACGGTACTTTTAAGTATATATAAGTATATGTGTAGACATGTATATGTATGTGAATGATTAACAAATTTGCATGTAAGAAAGAAAGAAAACATGTAAGGCAGAAGCTGATATGTACTGATAAGTGAAGTACGAGGTTCCCTGGGAGTTTGGAGGTGACAGTCATCATTATTTTATTCAATGAGAGATCACTCTAACATTTGCTGGAACGTATTTCTACGGTAAAGTTATTTAGAGTATTCTTATATGTGTGTAAGTGGATATAAAGTTCTACAATGCTGACAAACTGAATACCAACAAAGAATGTGTCTAAGAAAAAAGCTGAGAAGTAATTCTGGTTGAATTGCTGGAAACATCAGAAATGCTTCAAAAATACATCCTACTTACTTATCTATATAACCCAGCATTTCCTAAATTCATTTAATCATAAATATTTTTTTCATGGCACATACGTTAATGACCCATAAAAATAACAGGCTGAAAAACAATGAGTCAGAGTACATTTCTTGAGGAAAAAATTTAAGTTTCTCAAAAACATGTGAATCTTTACAAAATACATATGAAAACATAAATTCTGATTTACTAAAACACAATTTACCTAAAACTTGTAACCTAGACTCGTGAATGGAAAGCAATTTTTACACAGTAAATTTTAATTATTTTTAAAATGACTTTTTCTTAATCAGATACTCAATTTATTTTGAAAATAATTCAAAAACATAAAGAAGCGTAAATTTGGTAATTATAACTTAATAAGTTGAAACATATTATAAGAAACTTAACTTAAAATACATTTAACTTTGTTTTAGAAATCAAATTTACCTGAGAATATAAGTTAAAATGTACATCTGTAGAACGAGAAATGGATATGAAAAACTTTCCCGGAGAGGTGGTGTCCACATCACACGTGTAGCCTGAAATTAATAATATGCTTACTTCACTGCATGTCACATTACAATAAACATTATTACTTTTAAAATAATGGATGGGCTGGTTTTAATCATTTTAATACTAGGCTCATTATATCCTATTTCTGAATGCCCTGGCATAGCTTCTCAGTTTCTGGACAGCTCTTAATAGGCACAGAACCATTAAGTAGAGAGAAATTAACTAGAAAGTCAAGGCACAAGTGAAAGATGTATCAAAGCATAAGGAAATCCAAGGGACAAACAAGATGGTAGGTATAGGAGCTATGAGGATTTGGGGGGTGAAAAACCAGATCCACATTTCCAGTTCTGCAGATCTAACCCTGGCATCACAGGATTTTTGGACATACACACGACCAGAAAAATATCTAAACAAATGTCACTTATAACTTTTGCAGCAAGAGTATTTACGCATAAGTTCAAATGAGTAGAGATATACATTTTAAGTAATTAAATTTGTCTCTGAATTTGTGAAATACACCTTTAAAAGAGTTAACTGTAAATTTTTCAAAAGTATTAGAGAATCACTGAAATGATGCATGTAATGAAAATCCCAATTAAATTCCACATAGACTTTAAAATAAATGTTTCAAAGAGTTATAAGCATTACAAAACTTTTATATCAAAAATTCTAAAATTCTAGAAAGAATCTGAACTCATTAATTTGCAATTATCTTAAAAGTTATTGCTCCTTTTCCAAGAAACCAAAATTATAAACCTTGCAAGACTATTGTATGTAAAAGAAAGACAACTCATAATACCAGTTGTCTGGCATACTCAAAGTAAAGGCTCTGTCTTTACATCAACACATTTGTGAGTGTCTATGCATTTGTTTGCTTTAAGTTAAAACACTATGTTTAAGATAGCTTATCTATCATTTTTATAATTCCCTTCTCTGATTTTTAAAGTTTGACCAAGTATCTACCTCTTCCAATAGTAATGGATAAAAAAGCCCTCATAATTTGTGTCAACATATTACATGTTTTTCTTCCAAAAGGCAACAGATTGTTTCTCTCTTGCTGATGCCATATGCTCAGCATTTAAAAGAGGATGGCACATGGTATACACTCAATAATTTGCTGAATGAATCCATTATATTCTAAATAAGTTTCTATGAGCTCTTTTTAGGTGAACCATTGTTCCATTGGGTTCAATCAGTAAGTTACTTTCTATTTTAATTCAGCATTTTGTGTTATTGAAAATGCAGCATGATGTAATGGAAAGAAGCCAGGTTTTACAGCTAGACTGATGTAAATGTGAAACCCAGCTTCACCATGCAGAGAATTTGGAATCTTGAATAAGTAATTTTACTTCTCTAAATTTCAATTTCCTAATTTGTACAGTGAAGATAATAAAAATCCCCCATAAATGTTTGGTAGGAGTAAATGAGGTAATGCATGTGAAGTGCCTGAACTCAACAAGTACAGTATTTCCTTTTTCTATAGAATACATGTTTGCATATATATTTACTAAAAAAAGGCAAGATATTTTATGTTATAAATTCTAGTCATGATGTAAGTCTAGGTCAACATGATTAATATCAACTTAGAACATAAAATGCTTAAAAATATTGTATAGTCATAAGAAATATGCACTCATATATTGCATTTATGAATATATTTCCTTGTTCCTATGTTCTTTCCTATTAATAATTATTTTCTAGAAAACATACCTCTCCATGGTTGAAAAAGAAGCACAGCACTGTAATTAGACCTCCTAGTTGAGTCCCACTGTAAAAAAAAAATTGTATACAATCATAATTCATATAAAATATGTGAGTTTTTCACAAAATTATTTCTTAGAATTTAAAAATCAGTTTCCCATATTTAAAATGCCACTGTAGTAAACCACAGAAAATACCGATAAAATTTTCAAAAATACACATGTATTTGTTTTGAGCTTGAACATGAAAGCATATAAAGGGTACATATAATTTCTATAAATTATTTTATTTACAATATTGTCTAAATAAAATCTATAAGGCATAAACATAAAATATTTTTTAAAAAACAGGCCAGCCTTTCAAAGTCTTTGAATATTCTCAATGGAAGCAAATTATTGTCTTTTGAAATTGGATTTAAATACCTGAGAGATAAGGAGTCTCAGTTTCATTTAGTAACAACTTAAAATTGTCTAAACTATTGCAACTATTCTTCTGTTAAGTTCAAAAGAAACAACAATGTAGAAGAAAAAAATGACTAAGGATGGCTGGTAATCAGACAAGAGTAAGAACCGTTTCTTAAAGTTGCTTTTTCTGTGTCTGTGTGAATGTCTATGTCTGTGAACACAGATACTCAGGTTCACATTTATATCATATTTTAATGTATCCTTACACATCACCTTCCATGCCCCACTTCTCTAGTCCACCACATTCAAAGCACCATGGAAATAGGTTTTTTATCTGTCTTGTTCCTCCTTGTATCCCCATCTTCATAAATGGAAGATAATATTAGTTGAGTGAATGAAGAAAGGAAGCAATGAGTGGGGAAAAAAAAAAAACAACAAGCAGAGGCAAGGTTGATGTGAAGTAAGTAATTTACAATTTACAAACCTTCTCTAAAGGAAATTCAAAGGTTGCACTTCAAAAAGGAAGAAATTGAAATAAGGGAGGTGGGAGAAGCAAGAACAAATGGTGAATACAGAAACTGGGAACAAGTGGATAATTCTAAACAAGAACAATAATATTTACTATGGAGGGATAAAAGGAGTACTAAAATAAAATAGGTAACAACATATAAGATAAAGGGGGTGTTTTGAATTAAAGTGTTTTACAATTCCTCATACTGTTCAGAAGAAGGAGAAACTTCAAGTTAGACATGCATGTTAACATTTTCTGGGTAACCACTAAAAGAAAAGAAACAGAATATCTACCTTCCAAGTTAGTACCAGAGGGGAAGGGTGGCCAGGGTATTTCTTTTGTTTCTCATATGCCAGTTTCCAATATCCTCACAGTTTTGGTGACACTTTTATAGCCAATATTGGTTATAAATACCTATGCTTTTCCCAGCATAATTTAGCACCATTTATTGGAAAGCCTATCCTTACCCACTGACCTGTGAGATCTGCCATCACACATCAAGTGTCTTTAAATGTACGTTTCTTCTTCTGAGATTTATTCAATTCCATTGATCATTTTGTCTACCCCTGTGCCAAAACCACAATCTCTTATTTACACTGGCTCTAGAATACAGATATAATTGATAAAGCAAGTCCTCCTATCTTCTTCAATACTGTCTATAATTAGCCCTTTGCATATCTGAATAATTTTTAATCATTTTATCAAGGCCCACAAAAATATATTGGAATTTTGACTGGGATTACATTGAATCTATAAATCAATTTGGGGATAACTGTCATCTTTTAATATCGAGTCTTCCAATACATGAGTATAGTGTCTCTCTACACTTACATTTTCCTAAATGTCTCTCAATAAAGTTTAAAATTTTCCCATAGAAGGCATTTATATCTTTTGTTAGATTTATTCCTAGGAACTTCAGGTTTCTTAATGCTATTATAATTGGTATCCTTTTAGTTTTCATTTTCTGTTTGATGCTAGAATATAGAAATAAAATTTACAATTTCTGTATACTGATTTTTGTATCCAGAAACACTGTAAAGTTTCTTAATAATTCCAATATTTTAGCTATACTTTTTTGGATTTTCTACACACACAAAACAAGTCCAGCTGTAGGAAACAGAAATCTGATAAAAGTGGCTTAAACCATATGGGTGTTAGTCTATCATTCAACAATAAAATGAAAGATAAACGGCTGTTGGCATTGGTTCAGCAGCACAATGATGTTAGGGCAGACATATCTGCTATTTTTATGGCATTTTCCTCATGGTCAGTAGATGACTGCTGCAGTTCCAGGCATTACATTCCTTTCAAAGCAGGAAAAAACAGGGAAAAGCATCTGAATCTATCCTTCTACGAAAAAAAAAGCAAATGTTTTCCTAGGTGTAACCTAGGTGTAACCTAGCAGGCTTCCCCCATATTCTTCATTGGCCAAAACTAGCTTGTATCACTATCCCAATGTCAATGAAGACTCAGAAAGAAGAATACATGATTGTCATAATTAACCTGGACCTATTGCCTGAGACTGGACACACTGACCTTCCAAACAAAATTGTGGTACTGTTATCAAGAAAGATAGGCTGGACTCGACCAAGATGGGGATATAAGATGCTCCAAGGTGCCATTTCCCCACAGAATCTTTGAACAACTAGCAAAAACTGGCAGAGACGTTTTCCTCAAAACTCCAAAAATCAGTTAAAAGGCTGCAGTAACTGGGTGAGTGCTGAATAAAGGAAACACTGCTTTAAAAATGATAGAAGCTTGTGGATCCTGGCTGGACTTTTCCCCAATTCCTCCACGGAGCAAGGTGGAGCCAGCCTGTGCTTCCACTGTGGGTTCCTGGTCCTATTCTGGAGGAAGCAGAGTAACCCCTGTGTGCATACTGGGGTGCCTGTATGGCAGTTCCAATCTACTGGATGGCAGGCGGCAAGACTGAACCAACTCCTCTCATGCTCATCCTCCCAGAACTTGTCCTGCAGGCAGGAGCAGCTTGGGACAGCTAAAGCAGTAAAGAAACAAGTCAAAGGGGACTGGGGCAAAAGATTATCATCTTTAAATCATACAATAGGGCACCTGGAGAGGCAGAAAGTCTTTTTCATAGGGAGTAAAGGGGGCATTTGAATTCCTATCATTGGGGGAATTCCTAAGGCCAAGAGCAAGCACAAGACCCAGGACAAGACAAGGGCTCAGAAAAAAACAGAGAAGATCCTTCACTGCAATTTTCTCTCAGACCAATCTTCTCAACAGGAAGGCTAAACTCTGAAGGAAAGCACCAGACAATGCAATTTTCACCAGACAATGTGAAAATTGTGAAAGGTACATTGGTTTGCTTGTTTTGTTAGCTCATGGTAGTCAAGGAAATCTCTGTCATATCACAGCTGGATACAAACTTAAGAAACATACAGCACAGGGAATAAGTCCCAGAGTTAACACTTTAAAATATTAAAATGTACACTGTGCACCAAAAAATTAGAAAACAAACAAAGAGGAAATGGTGCCCCATCCAAAGAAACAAGAAAAAAATAGAAACCATCAGTGAATATCAGATTTGGACATACCAAACAAAGACTTTTAGAAAGTTATTCTCAATTTGCTCAAGG
>JAQZBX010090491.1:0-12506 GCA_029593785.1 Cabassous unicinctus
TTTTTTAATAATGGCCATTCTATGTGATGTGAGATGATATCTCATTGCCGTTTTGATTTTCATTTCCCTAATACCTAGTGATATGGCACATTTTTTCTTGTGCTTTTTGGCCATTTGTATTACCTCTTTGAAGAAATATCTATTTAAATCTTTTGCCCATTTTATAATTGGATTGCTTGCTCTTTATTGTTGAGTTATATGATCTCTTTATAAAGAATGGAAATCAAACCTTTATTGGATATGTGGTTTCCAAATATTTTCTCCCATTGAGTGGGCTGTCTTTTCACCATCTTGATGAAGTCACTTTAATCACAAAAGGGTTTAAGTTTGAGGAGGTCCCATTTATCCATGTTTTCTTTTGTTGCTCATGCTTTCAGGTAAGGTTTAAGAATCCCCCACCTACCATGAGGTTGTGAAGATGTTTTCCTAAATTTTCTTCTAGGAGATTTATGGTTCTTGTTCTATATTTAGGTCTTTTATCCACGTTGAGTTAATTTTTGAATGAGATGTGAGATAGGGGTCCACTTTCTTTCTTTTAGGTATGAATAACAAGGTCTCCCAGTACCATTTGTCAAATAGACTGTTCAACCAGGTGGATGGGTTTAACAGCCTTGTAAAAAATCACTTGACCATAGATGTGAGGGTCTATTTCTGAACCATCAATTTAGTTCCATTGATCTATGTGTCTATTTTTATGCCAGTACCATGATGTTTTTACCACTGTAGCCAGGTAATATGATTTAAAGTCTGGAAGTGAGAGTCCTCCAACTTTGCTTTTCTTTTTCAAGATGTTTCTGGTTGTTCAGGACCCCTTGCCCTTCCAAATAAATTTGATGATTGTGTTTCCATTTGTTTAAAACAATGCTGGTGGAATTTTTATTGGGATTGCTTTGAATCTGTGTATTAACTTGAGTAGAAATGATATCTTAATGATATTTAGTTTTCCAATCCATGAGCATGGAATGTTCTTCCAATTATATAGGTTTTTAAAATTTCTTTTAGCAATGCATTGTAGTTTTCTGAATACAAGTGCTTTACATCCTTGGTTAAGTTTATTCCTAAATATTTGATACTTTTGTAAATGAAATTTTTTTCCAGACTACCTCCTAAGATTGTGCATTACTAGTGTATAGAAACACCACTGATTTCTGCATATCAATCTTGTATCCTGACACTCTACTGAAATCATTAACCAGGAGTAGGGAGAGAGCTACAGCTATGCATAATAATCCAAGTTGTGCAAGCCAAGACCATCTGTTATTGCCTAGAGAGACTGATGAAGCTTCATGCCCCTTATTCCCCTGCCTGGAATGGGGATGGAGTTGTAGGTGTGGGCATCAATCTATGCTGTGTGGGTCCAAAATGAGCACAGTTACCCAGGTAGACTGACATGGCACTGGCCCCCTTCTCCCTGCCAGGAGTGGTGATGGACCCTCTGGAGTGCTCAACAATATAATCCATGTGGGCTGAATGTGACTGCAGTAGCCTTGAGAGCCTGAGGAAGTACTGTACCTTCTGCCCTTTAGGAGGTAGGAATGGAACCACCAATGCCCAACAGTTCAGTCTGTGGAGGCCAAAAATGCCTGCTGTGACCCAGTGAGTCTGAACAAACACAAGTGCCCTCTTGCCTTACTGGGTGGTGGGGATTGGATCCACAGCCACCCAACAGCTCAGTCCCTGTAGACCAAGAGTAACTGCTGTTGCCTGGAGAAACTGAGGAAACATCAGTCCTCTTTTTTCCTGTTAGGGGTTGGGGGTGGACCCACAGGTGCCTAACAATTCAGTCTGTGCTGTTCAAAAGTGTTTACTATTGCCCCAAAAGGCTGAGGAAACACATCTCTCCTCCTATCCTACTTGGGGACTGGGATGGAGATACAGCTGTCTGACTATTCAGTTTGTGTGGGCCAAAAGCACCTGCAGTTACCTAAAGAAGCTGGGGAAACAGTCCCTCTCTAGTCCTATTGGGGTTGAGGGTGGGGCCACAAGCTCCCAACAGTCAAGTTTGTGCAGGCCAAAAGTGCCTGTAGTTGCCCTGAAAGACTGAGGAAACCCCAGCCCCCTCTTACCCTATGTGAGGGCAGAGGTAGTGATGGAATCAAAGTCACTCAACAAACCAGTTCGTGTGGGCTGAAAGCATCTGCAGTTGCCCAGAGAGGCCAAGGAAACACAGCTCCTCTCTTATCCTATTGGGGCACAGAAATGGAGCCCCAGGTGTCTGACTATTCACTCTGTGCCTGATGAAAGTGTCTGCAGTTACCAGGAGAGGCTGTTGCAGGTCCCCCGAGCTTCCTCCCTGCCATAGCTGGGGCTGGAGCCAAGGCTAAGGCTACAATCCATTCTTGGTGGAAAGAAGCTGGTCCCTTCTATCACTGTAATTTTCAGTCAGCCCCACTTCCCCTCATGCCAGGGGCAGAGTTAACATGACAGCTACTGAACTCTTTCTGACTTGGACAGGTTCAAACTTTAGCTGTTCTTAGGATTATGCTTTACCCAGCCGAGGTTACTAATCAGTAGCTGAAGTCAGTGGCCAACTATCTCTTCTTCCCCCATTTTTTGGAAATGGAACTTCCAATTCCAACCACGGTATATCTCCTGAGGAGTCTTGTGCTGCCAGAGTAGGATGGGCACTGGCCTCTGCAACATGGCCTGCAATTTCCAAGAGAGTTTGGTGCAGGTTCCCCCACTTTTTTCCCTGCTGGGGATAGGGTGGTTCTTAGGGTACAGCTGCAATCTGATCTGGATGGAAAGAAACCTGTCTCTACCAGTGTAGTGATTTTCAATTAGCCTGCTTCCCCTCATGCCAGAGGTGGAGTTAAAATCGGAGTTACTACCCTCTTTCTGACTTGGACAGGTTCACACTTTAGCTGATCTTAGGATTATACTTTAGCCCGCCAAATTTACTAATCAGTATCTAAAGTCAGTGCCCAAGCATCTCTTCCTCCACTATTTTTGGGAAATGGAGCTTCCAACTCCAGCCACAGAATATCTTGCACTGCCAGTGGAGTATGGTCACTGGCCTCCATGGTGTGGAGTGTTCTACTCATGAATATTCTCTGCAGATGAGCAATCTCTTCTTTCCAATCTTTCAAGGATGTTGTAGGATGCTCTACTAGTCTCCTGGGGCCCCAAAACAGGTGCTTTCGATAGCTCTGTGGGATTACTTACTGCCCTGTAGGATGAGCTGACACTTGGAGTGCCTTACTCTTCCTCCATCTTGCCCCTCCTCCCCTAAGACTTTTTTGATACACCAAAAATTAAATACTTAAAAGTATCATTGATGATTTGTTTTAATTTTAGTTTTATGTTACTCAAAATCTGCATTGTAGTTTATTTTACGTTGTCAGCAAAGGGCATATTGATTTATTAATGAAACATTTGTTAACTATTTACATGTTACAGACACTACTCTGAGTGAATAAAACATGATCCTTGTTATTAAATAAGTGGATGTAACATAATAAAGTGACATGATAGGAGTAGATAGTGACTGTTATAAGAATGACTTATTTTTATCAGGTAACCCTGGCCTATCTCCTGCATTGCTCATTTGACATAAAAGGAAAAAATGAGTGGATTTATAGGTTTGGTAATGAGAAATTAATTGTGATTGCATCTAGTGTTTGTAAAGCAGGCAGAAGCTGGAAGTCAACAGAACCTGGAAGGGAATGGAGTAGATGCTGCCATGTTGATTGCCAAGTAACAGAACAGAGAAGGAACCCCAAAGATTGCTGGTCAGTCAGAAGATAGTGACTCTAGGAGAAAGTAAACCCTCTAGCCTATGAAATTGTGGGCCAATAAATTCCTATGCTAAGCCAACTCATTGTATGGTATGTTTTAACCAGGACACTAAAACAGTAGCCATTTGCAGGTTTAAGAATGTTTTGTAAAAGCTTATAATAGTATTTCATAGAATGAGAGCAAAAAGCTAGTTAGTGGAAATTGAAGGATTCATATCTGTGGAAGGGTTTGCTGAGAAGTGCCGTCTGCTAGACAGCTGAGAAAGTGAAAGAAGACAGGCTTGTCTCTCCCATTTCTTTCCCAGACAATGTTGATCTGGTCTATGCCATATTAGTGGCTCCCTGTCTCTGTTGTGATTACTTAAATAAGGCAACCTTAAAAAGTTATAGAAAAAAATAAGCCAAAAATCAAAGAATAGCAATTAAATAAAGCCACTAGTAAAGAAGAGTAATTGCCAAACAGAGCAAAAGCACCAGCATAATCAGATGTCTAGATATCAACAAAAGATAACAAGTCATACTAAGAAACAGGAAGATATGGACCAGCCAAAGTAACAAACCAAGAATCAAGAGGAGATATAGGGTTTAAGACAACCAAACAAGGATGTTCACACAAACCTTCTCAAACAATTTGAGGAGATGAAAGAAAATATGATTAAAGAGATAAAGGATATTAAGATGACATTGTGTGAGCATCAAAAACAAATTGAAAGCCAGCAAAAATAAGGAATAAAGATTATAGGAAAGAAATACACAGTGGATGAGATTAAAAAGACATTAATGGCATTAAACAACAGATTTGAAATGGTAGAAGAATGAACATGTGAAATTGAAGACAAAATATTCAAGTTGAAAGATAGGATAACAGACAGAGAAAAATAATGCAAAAAATTGAACAGGGTTTCATGGAATTGAGTGACAACATGAAGTGCACAAACATATGTGTTATTGGTGTCCCAGATGTAGAAGAGAATGGAAAAGGGGTAGAAAGAATATTTGAGGAAATATTAACTGAAAATATAACCTTTATGAAAGACACAAATATCAATATTAAAAAAGAGCAACATGCCCCAAACAAAATAAACCTGAGTAGACTTACTCTGAGACATCTAATATTAAGAATGTCAAAGGCCAAAGATAAGAAGATTATGAAAACAGCAACAGAAAAGCAATGTATTACTTACAAGGGAGACTCAATAATGCTAAGTGCCCATCTCTCCTCAGCAACCATGGAATGAGAAGAAAATGGTATGTTATATTTAAGGTACTGAAAGAGAAAAACTGCTAGCCAAGAATCTTTTATCTGGCAAAACATTCCTTCAGAAATGAAACAGAGTTTAAAGTGTTCATAGACAAATGAAAACTGAGAAAGTATGTTAACAAGGGACCAAATCTACAAGCGATATTAAAGGGTATGTTACAGACTGTAAGGAAAAGACAAGTTGAGAGCCCTGGAAAAGAGTGTAGAAATGAAGACTATAAGTAAGAAAAACTGAAATGATTAAAAGACAGACAATAGTAAGATATGAAAACAGAAAGCCAAGGGATAAAATGGATGAAGTAAGGAATCCCTTTACAGTAACACTGGATGCTAATGGATTGAACTTCCCAATTAAAAGACGTAGACTGATAGAATGGATAAAAAATTAAAAAAAAAAAACATGACCCATCTATTTGTTGTCTAAAAGAGACTCACTTTAGATGCAGACTAAAAGCAAAAGGTTGGAAAAAGATATCCCATGCAAATAGTAATCAAAAAACAAAACAAAACAAAAAAAAGCTGGAAAGATGGTACTAATATTGGATAAAATAGATTTTAAATGCAAAAACTGTTATAAGAAATGAAGATGTTTACTATATATTAACAAACGTGACCATTCACCAAGAAGAAATAACAATAATAAGCATTTATACATCTAACATAGATGCCCCAAAATACATGAGACATACACTGGCAATACTAAAGGGAAAAATAGATATCTCTACAATAATAGTTGGAGACTTCAACACACAACTCTCAGCATTAGATATAATATCTAAACAGAGGATAAATAAGGAAAATGAGAGCTTGAAATAGGATAAATGACTAGACTTAATAGACATTTATAGAGCATTACACTTGAAAGCAGCAGGATATACATTCTTCTTAAGTGCTCATGGAACTTTCTCCAGGATAGACCATATGTTAGGACATAAGTCAGACCCAATAAATTTAAAAACATTGAAATTATACAAAACACTTTCTCTTATAAAAATGGAATAAAGTTGGAAATTAATAACAGGCAGAAAAAAGAAAACTTCACAAATATGTGGAAATTAAACAATACATTCTTAAATGATCAGTGGGTCAAAGAAGAAACTGAAAGAGAAATAAGCAAATACCTTAAGAAAAAATAAAAATGAGAACACAACATGTCAGAACTTATGGGATACAGGAAAGGCAGTGCTGAGAGGGAAAATTATAGTCCTCAATGCTTATATTAATAAAGAAGAGAAAACAAAAAAAGAAGAAAGAGCTAAAATCAAATCTCTAACTACACACCTGGAGGAACTAGAGAAAGAAGCAAACCAATCCCAAAGCAAGTAGAAGGAAAGAAATAAAGATTAGAGCAGAAATAAATGAAATGGAGAAGAAAAAACAGTAGAGAAAATCAATAAACTAACAGTTGGTTCTTTGAGAATATCAATAAAATCTATAAACCTTTAGCTAGATTAACAATGAAAAAAAAAAAGAACAAATAAAAAAACAAGAAAGGGGTTATTACCAGTGACTCAACAAAAGTAAAGGTGATCATAAGAGGATACAATGAACAACTGAATACCAACAAACTAGACAATATTGATGACATGGACAAATTCCTGGAAATATACTTACAAACAAAACTGAATCTCAAAGAAAAAGAAGTCCTTACAAACCAATCACAAGTAAAGAGATTGAAACAGTGATTAATACTTCCCCAAAATGAAAACTCTAAGATCAAATGGCTTCACAGGTCAATTCCACCAATCAATTAAAGAAAATCAAATATCAATTTTGCTCAAACTCTTCCAAAAACTTGAACAGGAAGAAATGCACCAAATTCATGCTATGAGGCTGATATCAACCTAAAACCAAGGCCAAATAAAGAAAATTACCCTCTTACCTACAGTCAAGTGAGTTTTGACAAGGATGTCAAACCCATCCAGTTGGGCCAGAATAGTCTATTCAACAAGTGGTGCCAGGAGAACTGGATAGCCATATCCAAAAGATAGAAAGAGGACCCCTATCTCATACTTTATTCAGAGTTAACTCAAAATGGATCAACTACCTAAAGATAAAAGCAACAACATAAAAATCCTAGAAGAAAATGTAGGAAAACATCTTCTAGATCTTGTGGTAAGCAGTAGTTTCTTAAACCTTAAACCAAAAGCATGAACAACAGAAGAAAAAAAATAGATAAATTGTTCCTCCCCAAAACTAAACACTTTTGCACCTCAAAGGACTTTGCCAAAAGGGTGAAAAGGCAGCCCACTCAATGGGAGAAAATATTTGGCAATCACATGTCCAATAAGGGTTTAATATCCATGATATATATGGATATCATACAACTCAACAATAAAAAGACAAACTATTCGATTAAAAAATGGGCAAAAGACTTGAATAGACAATTGTTCAAAGAAGAAATACAAATGGTGAAGAAACACATGAAAAATAATGTTCAGCATCACTAGCAACTTGGGAAATTCAAATCAAAACTACAGTGAGGTATCATTTCACACTTATTAAAAAGTTGGAAAACTGTAAATATTGGAGAGGATATGGACAAATAGGAACACTTATTCACTGTTGGTGGGAATGTAGAAAGGTGCAGCCACTACGGAGGACTATTTGGCAGTTCCTAAGGAAGTTGAATATAGACATGCCATGGGACCTGACAATATCTTTGCTAGGTATTTGCCCAGAAGAACTGAGAGCAGTGACAAGCCTGGACATCTGGACACTGATGAGCACAGCAGCATTATTCATGATAGCCAAAGGCTGGAAACAAGCCAGGTGTCCATCAAATGATGAATGGATAAACAAATTGCAGAGTATACACATGATGGAATATATATGCAGCAGTAAGAAGAAATGAAGTTGTGAAGCATATGACAACATGTGTGAACCTGGAGGACATTTAGTTGAATGAAGCAAGCCAGACACAAAAGGACAAATACTGTATAATTGCACTATTATGAACTAAATATATTTTGTAAACTCATGGAATTAATATTTAGAATACAGGTCACCAGAAAATAGATGAGGGTAGAGAATGCAAAGATGAAGGTTAATCTGTGCAGAGTTGGTTAAAAGGTTGTTCATAAATCTTTGGAAATGAATGGAAATGGTGAGACCACATCATGGTGTTTGTGACTAGCAGAGCTATTATATGGGTATGGCAGCAGTTGAAAGGGAAGCCTAAGGACATTTATATTTCTAGAAGGAAGCGAAAATATGTAACATGTTACTCTATAACATAGTGAAACCTCATGTAAAATACGAATATAGGTGATATTGCATATATAAGACTGTTTTTACAAAATATAAACATAAACTAGAGGGAAAAAAACAGAAAAGCTGCTATGTATGGCAGGTGAAGCACACAGAGATTGAGAGGTGATGACTTTTGTTTGTTTGGTTGGTTTTTGTTTTTTTTTAGTATTATGATTATTATTACTGGAATAATGAAAATGATCTAAAATTGACTGAAGTGATGAATACACAACTATGTGATTATACTGAATATCACTGATTGTACACTTTGGATGGATTTATGCTTTATTAATATGTATCAATAAAATTGATTTGTTAAAAAAAATTATGCATCACCATCAAGTGGGCTTTTTCCCAGGTATGCATGAGTGGGTCAGAATAAGAAAATCAATCAGAGTTCTATGTCACATTAATAAACTGAGGGAGAAAAATCACATGATCATATCAATAGATGCTAAAAATAGATCACCTCAATAGATACTGAAAGGCATTTGACAAAATACAAAATCGTTTCTTGATTAAAAACATTCCCAAAGATAGGAATAGAAGAAAATTTTCTCAACATGATAAAGAGCATCTATGAAAAATCCACAGTTAACATTGTACTCAATGGTGAAAAACTGAAAGCTTTCATGCTGAGATTGGGAACAAGACAAGGATGCACATTTCCTCCACTGTTATTCAATATTGTACTAGAAATTCTAGCTGGAGGAATTAGACAAGAAAAAGAAATAAAAATTACCCAAATAGGAAAAGAAGAATTAAAACTTTCACTATCTGCAGATGATATAATCTTAAAATTATTAGAACTTTTAAAAGTTTTCAGCAAAGTGGTGGGATTCAAAATTAATAGCAAAAATCAAAAGTGTTTCTATACACTATTAATGAGCAGTCTGAGGAGGAAGTCAGAAAAAATTTCCATTTACAATAGCGACAAAAAGAATAAAATATTTAGGAATAAACTTAACTGGAAACATAAAAGACCTGTACTCAGAAAACAATAAAACCATGTTAAAAGAAGCCAAAGATGATCTAAATTAATGAAGGATATTCTGTGTTCATGGATTGGAAGAATAAATATCATTAAGATGTCAACTCTCCCTAAATTGATCTTCTGCCTTAATGCAATCCCAATAAAAATTCCAATATCCTTCTTTGTAGAATTGGAAGAGCCAATTATGAAATTTATATGAAAGTGTAAGTGTCCCCAAATAGGCAAAAATATTTTAAAAAGAATAAAGATGTTGGAGGACTCTCACTTCCCGACTTTAAGGCATATTATCTAGCTACAGTGGTTGAAACAAACAAACAAAAAAAGCATGGTACCGGCACAAAGATAGTCAAATTGACCAAGGGAATCGAATTGAGAGTTTGGAAATAGACCCTAACTTCTGTGGTAAAGTGATTTTTGACAAGGCTCTCAAAACCAGTCAGCTTGATCAGGACAGCCTATTCAACAAGTAGTGCTTGGAAAACTGTAAATCCATATCTAAAAGAAAGAAAAGGACTTGTGTAAGTTGTGAGTTGTCTAACTCACAACTTAGACAAAATTAATTCAAAATGAATCAAGGATGTAAACATAAAAACAAGAACCATAAAACTCATACAAGAAAATATAGGGAATTTAGGTGGTGGATTCTTGGACCTTCTACCCAAAGTACAAGCAACAAAAGAAATATGGATAAATGGGACTGCCTCAAAATTAAACACATTTGTATTTCAAATGATTTTGTTAAGAAGATGAAAAAACATCTATCTCAATGGGAAAAATCTTCAGAAATATTTGACATATCTGACAAAGATTTAATGTCCATGTTATATAAAGAAATCAAACAACTTAAGCAAACCAATTTAAAAAGAGGCAAAAGTCTTGAACATTTTCCCAAAATGGAAGTAAAAATGGTCAAAAACATATGAAAAGATGCTCAATATTACCAACTATTAGGGAAATGCAGATCAAAACTACAATGAGATATCATCTCACACCATACAGAATGGCCATTAGTAAAAAACAAAAAAGTACACTACAAGTGCAGGAGAGGATGTGGAGAACAGGAACATTTCTTAACTGTTGGTGGGAGTGTAAAATGGTACAGCCTCTGTAGAAGACAATTTGGCAATTCCTCAGGAAATTAAATATAGAACTGCCATATGATCTGGCAATCCCTCTACTAGTTATATATTCAGAAGAACTGCAAGCAAGAATGTGAACAGATATCTGTACATTAATGTTCATAGTGGCATTATCCACAATTGTTAAAAGAGGGAAATAACCTTAATGTCTGTCAACTGATGAATGGATAAACAAGATGTGGTAAATACATGGAGTGGAATACTATTCATCTGAAAGAAGAAATCAATTGGGGAAGTACATGACAACATGGAGAAACCATGAAGACATTATATTGAGTGAAGAAAGGCAGACACAAAAGGAGGAATATTGTACGATCTCACTGATATGAACTAAATACAATCAGCAGACTTACGGAGTTGTACTATGAAGTGTAGGTTGGTGGGATATGGAATATGGGTTTAGAGGGGGGAACTGATGCTGGATGTATGTAGAATGGTTAATAAAGTCAATTGTAAATATGTGGTAATCAATGGAATTGATGGTAGCACATTATAATGAATTGTAACAAACTGTTGATTTATGGATATGATTGTAGCTAAAACAAATAGTCTAGGGAGGTTAATGTTAGTTGGAGGATAATATAGGTGTATAACAATGATTTTGGGGGTAGATGAGGATTGTGGTTAATGATATAAATACGGGAATATTCTTTTACTACAAGGTGTTATGAATGAGGTGATACATGGGAAATTATAAATAATGTAATTTATAGACTGTAGCGAGCAATAATATTGTAAAGTTTTTACAGAAAAAAGCAAAGAAGTTACTTTATAACGAAAAAGTTCAAAAAAAGAATATGGCCATTAGTTAAAAAACAGTACACTACAAGTGCAGGAGAGGATGTGGAGAAATAGGAACACTCCTTCTGTGATATATGAATATGATTAGGTATTGTTTTTTTATCTTCAATTTTTCATTAATAAGGAGACCTTGACCATGTCATTGAACTAATCTGTGTTCATCTGTATATCTTTCTGAACACTGGAGGAACTATTGAGTTTGTTGTTGGAATTAGATGATATAAAATATCATCTAATTTATACTTAAATAGTATTTAACTATTTAAACTTAAATAGTTCCTGGACAGAACTATTTAAGAATGAATGCTTCTATAACTTGTTGAGCTGCCTTTTGTCAGTTATTTTATTTTTTGAATTTGAAATAAAGTTTTAAAAAGAGTAATATCCAATTATTAATGTAGCAGAAAATGGAATATTGATGCATGTCGCGGTCCAGCCGAGGCACGAGGGAACAGGCTAAAGGTGATTAAGGGCGTTGGCGAGAAAAGATGAGTCGCACACCAAGTTAAGTGAGAATCTACGTATATCTCTTTATTTTTTTTCAATGTAGGATAGCTCAGTTTTTATATACTATTCTTTGGGCAGGCTTGTAAGCATTCCTTCTTTAGTTATGTAAAGTTTACGTAAGCATTCTTTCTATAGCTAAGCAAGGTTGTAGGCGCACTATAGACTTTAGATAAGCACTTTTAGTTCCAGGATGTTAACTTTTAACTTATGGCTAGAAGTTCTTATTCTGATGTTAAGGTTAGATAAACTAGACTTGTGGTAAACTAGCATACCTAATTGCAGCACTAACTCATTGTTACATTTTAACGTTTACTATCTAAAAGGTTATTAAAATCCTAAACTATCTTTAAAGCAGTAGTTTTTACCTTTATTTTTGACTTATATCAGAGATCTAAGGAAATCTACTTTATAATGGGCTTAAGTCAGTCAGGCATTTATATCAGAGCTATTAGCACTGTAGCTTAGAATTTAACAGACTTATTGTTCTCCTCAGTCAATGGTTGTTAATAGTGTTTTTGAATAATCTTAAAACTATTTGTGTTAGCAGTTAAATCATAATCATAATTTGTGATAAACTAGACCATTGTTTTCATTCCGTGAAGAGGGCTAGCTGTTTTTTTGGTAATTACCTGCTGGGGAAATAGAGGCCTCGATTGGCTTTGGGGGGACTGTGCCTGTTTTAGGTCAGGACCGTGCTGTGCGATTACTGGATCTTACCCGTTATTGGAGACCGTAGCAGCAATTGGGCCAGGGCCCTTTGGCACCAATCGGCTAGGTTCCTGTCTTAGGTTGTCCAGAGTGCTTATCGCAAAAAG
>JAQZBX010090492.1:0-12503 GCA_029593785.1 Cabassous unicinctus
TTGAGAGGGCCATGTAATTTTTCTTCTTCAGTTTATCAATGTGGTTTATTACACTAATTGATTTTCTTGTGTTGAACCACCCTTGCACACCTGGAACAAAACCTACTTGATCATGATGTATAATTCTTTTAATGTATTTTTGGATTTGGTTTGCAAGTATTTTATTGAGGATTTTTGCATCTATATTGGTTAGAGATATTGGTTTGTAATTTTCTTTTTTTGTAGTATCTTTATCTGGCTTTGGTATTAGGGTGATATTGGCTTCATTTTGGTAGCATTCTTTCCTGTTAAATTTTGGGAAAAGCTTGAGTAAGATTGATATTTTTCGTTGGTGAATGATGGTAGAATTTATCTGTGAAGCCATCTTGTTCCGGGCTTTTGGGAAGTTTTTGATGACTGTTTCAATCTCTTCATTTGTGATTAGTTCATTAAGGTCTTCTATTTTTTCTAGGGTCAGTGTAGGTGCTTCATGTGTTTCTAGGAATTTGTCCATCTCGTCTACATGTCTAGATTTTGGCATATAGTTGTTCATAGTATCCTCTTATGATCTCTCTTATTTCTGTGGGGTGAGTGATAATGTCCCCCCTCTCATTTCTGATTTCATTTATTTGCATATTCTCTCTTTTTTTTTTGTCAGTCTAGCTAAAGTTTTGTTGATTTGGTTCATCTTCTCTATTCTTTTTTGTTCTTGATTTCATTTATTTTTGTTCTGATCTTTACTATTTCTTTCCTTCAGCTTGGTTTGGGATTAGTTTGCTAGTCTTTTTCTAATTCCTCCAGGTGTGCAGTTAGGTCTTCAATTTTAGCTCTTTTTTCTTTTTTAATGTAAGTATTGAAGACTATAAATTTCCCCCTCAGCAGTGCCTTTGTGGTGGCCCATAGGTTTTTTTTTTAAAATATATTTTTATTTCAGAAGTTGTGAATTTACAAAACAATCATATACATGTATAGAATTCCCCATATAACACCCCTTCACCAACACACCACACTGTGGTGGAACATTTGTTATAGATTATGAGATAATACCATCAGACTATTACCACCAACCATGTCACACAGGTTTTGATATGTTGTGTTCTCATTTTCATTCATCTCAAGTATTTGCTGAATTCTCTTTGCAATTTCTTCTTTGACCCACTGGTTATTTAAGAGTATGTTGTTTAAACTCCATATATTTAAGAATTTTCCCTTTTTCATCCATTATTGATTTCCAGCTTCATTCTGTTATGATCAGAGAAAATGTTTTGTATAATTTCAATCTTTTTAAATTTATTGAGACTTGTCTTGTGACTCAACATATGGTCTATATTAAAGAAGGATCCATGAGCTCTTGAAAAGAAAGTATATCCTTCTGTTTTGGGGTGCAGTGCTCTATAGATGTCTGTTAGGTCTAGTTCATTCATCATATTATTCAAGCTCTCTGTTTACTTATTGAAACTCTGTCCAGATGTTCTATCCAATACTAAGAGTGTTGTATTGAAGTCTTTATTACTGTAGAGAATCAATTTCTCCCTTCAGCTTTGCCAGTGTGTGCCTTATATATCTGGGGCACCCAGTTTAGGTGCAGAAATATTTAGTATAGTTATTTCTTCTTGGTGAATTGCCTCTTTTATTAATATATAATGGCCTTTTTCATCCCTTGTAACAGTTTTGCATTTAAAATCTAGTTTGTCTGATATTTGTATCACTACTCCAATTCTTTTTTGGTTACTATTTGCATGGAATATCTTTTTCCATCCTTTCACTTTTAACCTGGTTTTGTCCTTATATATGAGGTGAGTCTCTTCCAGACAATTTAGATGGCTCATATTTCTTTATCCATTCTATCATTCTATGTCTTTTGATTGGGGAGTTCAAGCCATTAACATTCAATGTTATTACTGTAAAGGCATTACTTCAATCCATTTTTTCCTTTGGCTTTGTGTTGTCATATCTTACTATTGTCTGTCTTTTTAGCCTTTAATTTACCCTTCCTAATAATCTTCATTTCTACACTCTTCTCCAAGTCTCTTGCCCTTGTTTTATCCTTTCAGGCTGCAGCACTCCCTGTAATATCTCCAGTAATTCTGGTCTTTTGGTATCATACTCTCTCAGTTTTTGTTTGTCTGTGCAGACTTTAAACTCATCCTCATTTTTTAAGACAGTTTTGCTTCTTGGCTGGCAGTTTTTCTCTTTCAGTACCTTACATACATCATAACACTTTCTTCTTGCCTCCATGGTTTTTGAGGCAATCTTATTGAGGTTCCCTTGTATGTGATGCTTTGCTTTTCTCTTGCTGATTTCAGAATCCTCAACCTCTGATATTTGTCATTCTGCACAGTAGGTGTTTCGGGATAGGTCTATTCAGATTTTTTCTGTTTGGGGTGCGTTATCCTTCTTGGATATTGATATTTATGTCTTTTATAAGGTTTGGGAGGTTTTCAGTCATTATTTCTTCAAACATTCTTTCTGCCCCTTTTCCGTTCTCTTCTCCTTTAGGTACACCCACAACACATATGTTCACGTGTTTCGAATTGTCATTCAATTCCCTGAGACCCTGTTCCCTTTTTTCCATTCTCTTCTTTTTCTATTCTCCTTCTTTTCCAGTTCAGATGTTGTCTTTGACATCACTCATTTTGTCTTTGATCAATTCAAATCTGCTCATATATGCCTCTAACGTATTTTTTAAACAAGCCTTTGATTTTTATTTCTCAGAAAAACTTCATATTTTTTATTTAGCTTTCCAACTCTGTGCTTGTGCTTTCACAATGATTTTCTGCTCCTCAGTCAGGAAAGCACACTTGATCCTGTCACGGACACATTTAGCACACATAAAACACCATAGGCTCTGAAGACATTTTTTTTTTTTTTTTTTTTAGATAACCTCATAAGAACTTTAGGTCTCACAGCACGAACCCCTCAAAGTCAGCCTGGGCACACACCACTTGCGGGTTTTGGTGCTTTCTCAACCTTCTTGGTATAAAGGTGAACAATTCTGTTACCAGGGGTCTGGGATATCCTTGTTTTGTTAGAAGCAGTATTGTAGGATAGCCTATGATGGTACACCAAACTCTGGACCATTTTATGCCTCTAGGAACCATCCTCAGAAGAGGAAAAAGAAGCACCTATAATGTATTTTTAAATTCATTCCTTGTGTCTTTCATTCCCATAAGATGGTTACTTTTATTTGCAGACTTTCAAATTGTTCTTTATGCTCACCCAGTATCTTCTTAATGTCCTTTATTTTGTTAGTCATATTTTCCTTCAATTCTTTGAATTGATTTAGGAGATTTGTGTGATTATCATTGATTAGTTGTCTTAAATCCTGTATCTCTTCAGGATATTTGGTTTGTTCCTTTGGCTGGGCCATCTCTTCCTGTTTCCTAGTATGGCTTGTAATTTTTTGCTGATGTCTAGGCATCTGAATATGTTGGTGAATTTTCTCTGATGGTCAATTTCTCTGTCTTACCTAGTGTTTTTTTTCCCCACAGCTCTTCTTTGATTTTTGGTTCAACTGATTCTAAGTCTTTAAAATTGCCCAGTTTAAGTTATCAAAATCAGGCAAGGGACTCACTAAAGGGGCACAGATTTTCTCCAAGGGGGCTTGAGAGAGACCTAAAAGCAATTTTTCTCCATGCAATTTCCTGACCAGCCAGCAGATGGTGCTTGTTAGCTGTCCTTTCCCTGGATGTGCTTCCTTCCATCTCTGCTTTCCAGTATCTCTGGTCTGGCCAGAGCCGAGATTCAAAGCGGCTTCTGCTGGCTGAATTTACTGAAAAGAAGCCCTCTGACTCACCCTCTCTATTTCCTTGTGATAGTTGATAGGGAGGAAAACACCTGTTCTAGACAGAAGATCAACAAAGAAACAGAGAAGTTGAGAAATATGATAAACAAGCTAGATCTAACAGGGAGGAAAACATCTAGACATGGAGGAAAATGTTCCTAAACAGGGAGGAAAATGTCTGTTCTAGACAGAAGATCAACAAGGAAACAGAGAAATTGAGAAATATAATAAACAGACTGGACCTAACAGATATATACAGAACGCTGTATCCAAAATCAGCAGGTTATAGATTCTTCTCAAGTGCTCATGGATCTTTTTCCAGGATAGAACACATGTTGGGTCTCAAAGCAGGTCTCAATAAATTTAAAAAGATTGAAATTATACAAAGCACCTTCTCTGATCAGAATGGAATGAAACTAGAAATCAATAATAGATGGAAAAGGGGAAAATTAATAAATGTGTGAATGCTAAACAACACACTCATAAGCAATCAGTGGGTCAAAGAAGAAATGTAAGTGAAATTAGTAAATATTTTGAGAAGAATGAAAATGAGAACACAAGTTATCAAAATTTATGTGATACAGGAAAGGCAATGCTGAGAGGGAAATTTATAGCCATAAACACCTATATTTAAAAAGAAGCAGCAGCTAAAATGAAAGATCTAACTGATCAACTGGAGAAACTAGAAAAAGAACAGCAAATCATTACCAAAGCAAGCAGAAGGAAAGAAATAATAAAGATTAGAGCAGAAGTAAATTAAAATCAGAGCAAAATAAAAAACAATAGAGAAAATCAACAAAACCAAAAGCTGGTTCTTTGAGAAGATCAATAAAATCAACAAACCCTTATCTAGACTAACAAAAAAGAAAAGATGCAAGTAAATAAATTCAGAAATGAAAGGGGGGAAGTTATGACTGATCCCACAGAAATAAAAAGGATCTTAAGATGATATTATGATAAACTGTATGCCAACAAACTAGACAACCTAGATGAAATGGAAAAATTCTTAGAAACACACAAAGAACCTACATTGACTCTACAAGAAATACAACAACTCACCAAACCAATCACATTTAAAGGATTGAATCAGTCATCAAAATTTTCCCAAGAAAGAAAACTCCAGGACCAGATGGCTTCACAAATGAATACTGCGAAACATTTTGAGAAGAATAACACCAATCCTGTTTAAACTCTTGCAAAAAATTGAAGAGAAGGGAAAATTACCCAACACATCAATGAAGCCAATAGCACCCTAATACCAAAGCCAGATAAAGATACTATAAGAAAAGAAAATTATAGACTAATCTCGCTAATGAACATAGATGCAAAAATTCTTAACAAAATACTTGCAAATAGAATCCAAAAGCATTTCAAAAGAATTATACACCATTACCAGGTGGGATGTTTTCCTGGTATGCTAGGGTGGTTTAACATAAGAAGATCAATTAAATTTATTAAATTAATCCTAAAACACCACATTAACAAATTGAAGGAAAAAAGCCACATGGTCATCTTGATTGATGCTGAAAGGCATTTGACAAAATCCAGCCTCCTTTCTTAATAATAATACTTTGAAAGATAGGAATAGAAGGAAAATTCCTCAATATAATAAAGGGCATACATGAAAAACCCACAGCCAACATTGTACATAATGAGAAAAGGTTCAAAACTTTCCCTCTAAGACAGGGCTTCTTAACGGGGGTCTGTGAGCTTGAATTGAAATTCAAAAAACATTATTCTTGTGGGGATGTGTCAGTGTGGGTGTGGTATATTTATTAAATAATACACAGTATAGTGTGTACTTAGTAAGGGGTCCAGGTTTTCACCTGACTGGCAAAGGGGTCTATGGAACAAAAGCATTTAAGAGCCCCTGCTCTAATATCAGAAACAAGACAAGGATGGCCACTGTCACCACTGTTATTCAATATTGTACTAGAAGTTCTGGGTAGAGCAAATAAAGTGTCTACAACAAAGCTACTTGAGCTGATAAATAAGTTCAGCAAAGTGGCAGGATAGAAGATCAACACACAAAAATTAGTAATGTTTCTCTACACTAGTATTGAGCAATCTGAGGAGGAAATCAGGAAAAAAATTCCTTTTACAATAGCAACAAAAAGACTCAAATACTTAGGAATTAATTTAACCAAATATGTACAGGACATATATTCAGAAAACTACAAAACAATGCTAAAAGAAATCAAAGAAGACCTTAACAAATGGAAAGACATTCCATGTTCATGGATTAGAAGACTATTGTGAAGATGTCAATCCTATCCAAATTGATTTGTAGATTCAATGCAATACCAATTAAAATTCCAACAGCCTACTTTACAGAAATGGAAAAGGAAATTACCAAATTTATTTGGAAGGGTAAGTGCTTCCAAATAGCCAAAAGCATTCTAAAAAAAGAAGAGCCATGTGGGAAGACCTTCATGGCCAGACCTTGAAACATATTACAAAGCTACAGTGTTCAAAACATCATGGTGGTCAGTCTGTATCTGAGGTAATTTACTATTCTACATCCCCACCATTAATGTAAGTACACTGAAATTGCTTCACATCTTCACCAATAGTTTTTGTTGTCAGTTTTTCTAATTTCAATTTTCTATTTTTAGCTAATTGTCATAGACGTAAAGATGTGAAGTGGAAATTCATTATATGCATGTGTTTAAATTTTCTTTTATTAAGTTATATTTTAAATAGAGTACAATTCTCCATTTTCAGTTTACAGTTCTGAAACACACGTGTTAGAGAAATCATCACCAAAATCAAGATGTTCCCCCATGCTGTTTCATAGTTAAACCCTTCTCCCACCCCCAGATATTGGATTAATGTCTATTAATGTGATTTATGTTGCTATATATTCCTTTTCCTTAATTACATATAAATTGAATCATAAAGTATGTAGTAACAAAACAAAACAAAATAAAAAATCATGGTGGGGAGTGGATGTGGCTCAAGCAGTTGAGTGCCTGCTTCCCACATGGGAGGTCCTGGGTTCAGTACCCAGTGCCTCCTAAAAAAAAAAAAAAAAAAAGCAAAACAAATGAAAAAACCAACTCAGGGGAACTGATGCAGCTCAGTGGTTGAACACTAGCTTCCCACATATGAGTTCATGGGTTCAACAACAAACAACAACAACCAACAACAAAAAGCAGCATGGTATTAGCATAAAGATAGACACATTGATCAGTGGAATAAAATTGAGAGTCCAGAAATAAACCCTCACTTTTATGGCCAACTGGTTTTTGACAAACCTCAGTCCACCTGACCTGGACAAAACAGTCTTTTCAACAAATGATGCTGGGAGAACTGTATATCCATAAACAAAATAATGAAAGAGGACCCCTATCTCACTACCTATACAAGAATCAACTCAAAATGGATCAAAGACCTAAATATAAAAGCCAAGACCACAAAACTACTAGAAGAAAATGTAGGGAAACATTTTCAAGATCTTGTGGCAGGTGGTGGTTTCTTGGATCTTATACCCAAAGCATGAGCAACAAGAGAAAAAAGAGATAAATGGGACCTCCTCAAAATTAATTGAATAAAGTCCAATTGCCAAATTTCAAAAGGTCCCGTAGGTAAGGGAAAATGTTCTTGAGAGCTATGGAAACGTTTTCCTGGATTATGCTTCAGACAAATTAAACAATTGTGATTTATGTTCATAGCTGTTTTAGGGGATGGTCTCCAGAAATATTGCTTTCCCCAGTTTACTATATTATCGGTATTCCCATGAGTCATATTATGAATAATTTCTAAAACTGTTTCCTGGTGGCAATTACAGAGGACTGGTTTACCATTAGGGCCAAATCATGACTTAATTGCTGGCTCATAAAAACAGTTGGCATTTTTCTGTTTATCTATCTCCTGAAGAGGAGCATTTTGTTGAACCTCAAAGAATAATTCTTTTGAAGGTTTCCAATAGAATTATTTGGTTCAAATATCATTATAGAAACAGGAATAGAATTAAAATTATAGCTGCACTTATTGCAGCTGTATTTGCCATGTGGTTGCCAGTGTTTCTCTGTATTTGTCCGAGAATGACCAGGAAATTTAATTATAGCCAAATCCTTTGTTAACAGTATAGCATCTAGCAATTCCATAACATAAGAGCTGGGTTTCTCCTTGCGCCCCCCTTGGAGGTAAAAAAAAGCCCACACCACCACAACAACCCTCTTTGTTTCCATAACATCCCCAAATCATGAACAACCCCAAAGGCATGCTGACTATCAGTGTATATATTTACTGTTTTTTCTCCTGCAAGTATACAGGTTTTTGTGAGGGTAAAAATTTCAGCTTGCTGAGCTAACACAACATTAGATAAGGAATTTGCTCCTATTATTTCATGGTTAGAGGTATTAGCAAAATGATAGATTCCTGAGTTATCTTTAAGATAGGAGCTTTCTGTATACCAGGTACCATCTGCATTATCAGCTGGGGTTTCTTGTAAATCTATTCAAGGGATTAACAACTGATCAGTTAAAGCTATACAGTGTTAAGGAGTTTTATCAGAAAATAAAGTAGCAGGATTAAGGTTGTGACAAGGAACAAAGGAGATATTGGGAGCAGAAAGTAAGAGAATTTCATAAGAAGTTAATCTGTTGGTAGAAAGGGCTTCAATAGAATGAGGGACATAAATAGTTAAGGGAGATCCCATAATTAATACTGCAATTGATTAAAAAAGTTTTATGTAGCAGCAGTGGACCTCATGCAAAGGGGGAGTCCTTTGCCATGGCGTCCAATTACTGTCTTTAATATCCTAGAAGTCTATGATGGTCTCCATGGTTGTGTAAGGAAACCTAAAATGCTCTCTTCTCATTCATGGACAAAGAGAAAAAAGTACTGGCATAACTCTTTCTATGGTGCTTCACAGATGTTAGGTTTCTTACAAATTGAAGGTTTGTGGCAACCTTGCTTTGAGCAAATGTATTGGTGCTATTTTTCCAACAGCATGTGCACACTGCTTGTCTCGATGTCACGTTTTAATTAAGGTATATACATTGTTTTTTAAAGACCAAATGCTATTGCACACTTAACAGACTACAGTATGGTATAAAGATAACTTGTGTATGCACTGGGGAACCAAAAAACTTGTGGGACTCACTTGATTATGATATTTGCTTTATTGTGGTGGTCTGGTACCAAACCCAGCACATCTCTGAGGTATGCCTGTAATTTGTTATTAGGGTATCCCAGAGCAGGAGTGCCAGCAAGCTATGCTTTATTTCCTTAAACGAATGTTGACTAGTTTCATTGCAAATAAGGGGCTCAAATTCTTCAGCTTTAAGCAAGGCATAAAAAGTTTGAGCCATCAACGAAAAGATAGGAATCTGATCTCTACAGCAGCCTGTTAAGGCCTAAACATCCTCTTAATTAATTTTGGTCTTGGATGGAGGGAAAGTTGGAATGCTTTGGATTTGGTCAAGGTCTAGGAGGAGGCCAAGGGGGCAGGGATGGATGTGAGTCCTCCATTTTTTTCTTCCTTTTCAAGACTGTTTTGACTATTTTGAGTTCCTTATAATTCCATATGAATTTTGAGATCAGCTTTTCCATTTCTGCAAAAAAGTGGGCTGGGGTTTTGAGAGGGATTCATTGATCTGTAGACCAGTTTGGGGAGTATTGCCATTTCAACAATATTAAGTCTTCTGATCTATAAACATAGGATGTCTTTCCATTTATTTAGGTCTTCTTTAATTTCTTTCAACAGTGCTTTATAGTTAATAGTGTACACATCTTGCACTTCTTTTATGCCTAAGCATTTTATTATTTTTTTAATGCTATTGTAAATGGAATGGTTCTCATAATTTCATTTCAGATTTTTTATTTTACTAGTGTATAGGAATACATTTGATTTTTGTATATTTATCTTATATCTTGTAACTTTACTGAACTTGTTTATTAATTCTAATAGTACCTTAATGGATTCCCTAGAATTTTCTGTGTACAAGATAATGTCACCAGCAAATAGAGAAAAATTTACTTCTTCCTTTCCAATCTGTTCCAACAATTTAACTTTTCTTTCTTTTTTGTTGTTCTTCTGTTCTTCCATTCTTTCCCCCCCTTTTGGGTAATTTGATTATTTTTCTGTTTTAATTTTCTTGTTTGATTTTTAGTTATTCCTTATTACATTGTTTTTACACTGGTTGCCCTAGTAATTTCAATACACAACCATAACTTTTACAGTGTATTTATAGTTAGTAATGTACTAGTTCATGTAAAATATAGAAATATTGCAAAATTACAGGCTCAAAACTCCCCCCTTGCTTGTGTTATAATCGGTATATGTGATACACAAATTACATACACACTTCACAAAAAAATGCTATAATTTTAGATTGTAAAGTTAAATGGCTTAAGGAATATTAAGAGGAAAAGGCAAAAGTTTTTCTTTTTTTGTATTTACCCAAATATCTATTTCTGATGCTCTTTCTTTTTTGAAGATCAGTTATCTTTTCCCTTCAGCCATAAGAACTTCGTTTACCATTTATTATAGTGTAGTTATGAATCTTCTTTGTTTTTCCTTATCTATAAATACTCTTTATTTGCCCTTCATAATTGAATACTTATTTTGCTGGATATAGATAGAATTCTGTGCTGACACTCCCCACCCCCAGCATTTTAAAGAGGTTTTTTCACTCTCATCTGGTTTCCACGTTTCTTAATGGGAAGTCAGCTGTCAGATTGTTGTTCTCTTGTATGTAATATATTGTTTTTCTATTGCTGCTTTTAATATTTTCTCTTTACTTTTAGCCTTCAATAATTTAAATATGATGTGCCTCATTGTGGGCTTTTGTTTTTTTTCTACTTAATGTTTACCTTGAATTTGCAAATTTCTGTGTTTCATAAAATTTGGGACTATTTAGCCATTATTTCTTTGCATTATTTTAATATCAAAATCTGCCTCACCTCTCCTTCTGGTAATTCCAACTGCACATATTTTTGACTGTTTGATTTCATCTATAAGGTCTCTGAGGCTATGTTCATTTAGTTTCAACCCTTTTTCTAATGATCTATCTTCTAGTTCACTGATTTTTTTCTGTTTTGTCTATTCAGCTGTGTCTTCCCATAATTTTTCATTTCAGAAATCATATTTTTTGAGTCTAGAATTTCCATCTTTTAAAAATTCTTTCTATATGTCTGCTGAGATTTCTCATTCCTCTGCTGGGATTTTCATGCATTGCAAACATGTTTGTATTATATTTTGCTGAGATTAATTATAATAGCCACTTTAAAATCTTTGTCTGCTAATTCTAAAATCCAGTTTATCTCAATTGGCTTTCATTTATTTTAAGAATGTGTTCCATTTCATTGTTTCTTCATATATCAGGTAATTTTGAATTGTATTCTGGACATTATAAATGTTAAGTTGTAGAGATTATGGGTTACATTATTTTTCTCTCATGAGTATTGTTTCCTTTGTTTTCACAGGTAATTTCCTTGTTTGGGCTTGAACATAAAATTGTTTCTTGTATCTCTGTTCAGGTCTTTTGTCTTTTAGCTTAGCTGCTTTGATTTTTTTCTACACATGTGCTGTTCAGGTGTCCGGCAGAGATGGGGGTAGACAGAATTCATGGATTCCCTTCTCTGGCTCTTACTTTTCCAGGATTCCTTTTTTTTTGCTGAACTCTCTTCAGTGTTTAGTTTTCCAGCTTCTCTTTTCTGGTTCCCTAGATCATAAAGATTGTGGGTTATTCCATGTGTACTTCTTGAAGCCACTATGTATGCCTTATAGATTTTACTTGGTCTTAATCTAAAAGGCATAGGGATGGAAATTTATTTGTACATACCCTTCTCTCCTCCCCCAAGTGAGCACGCATTTCCACTAGAATATTTATTCTTTGCTCTCCAGTACTTTCAGGGCAGCTATAGTCTCAGTACAGATGTTTTTTTTTTTTTGCTGTTGTTGTTTTATTTTAGCTTTATGGCTTTGAATCTTTTTGTGTATGCGAGGCTTGAGACCACTCAGAGATGTGGGTAGGCAAATCTTGGGGATCCCCTCTCTGCATCTTTCCCTTCCAGAATTCCCCCACTCTTTTCAGTATTCAAAGCTTTCCAACGTCATTTTTCTAGTTCACCAGACCAGGAAAATGGTGCCTCTGCTGCTGCTGTGTGTGCTTTTCAGACTGTACTTAGTATATGAATTTCACAAAAAAGGTGAACTATGTGTAGAGCTGTTCAGTTCCCCTCCTCCATGTGTATTTGAACTCCCTTATTAGTATCTGTCTCCACTGTTCATTCTCTAGTGCCTTTAAAAAGACTTCCTTACAGGTTTTATTGCTTTCTGCAGTCAAGGTGTGTTTTTCTGTCTGGTAGACTCTCAGTCCATCATCCCTGGAAGCAAAAGTCTTTACCTTAATTTTTGAAGGATGTTTTCATTGGATATAAAATTCTTGGTTGAAAGGTTTTTTTCTTTCAGCAATTTAAATATATCATTCCATTGTCTTCTGGCTGACAAAGCTTGAGAAATCTGTTATTATTACCTTTGTTTCTCTGTGCCTTTTTTCCTGTCTGCTTTTAAGCTTACCCCCCTTTATCACTAATTTCCAGCAATATGATTATGCTATTTCTTGGTGCAATTTGTGTGTGTGTGTGTGTGTGTATCTTGCTTGGGGGTTATCAAGTTTCTTGGATCTGTAAGATATAGTTTTTTATCAAGTTTTGAAAATTTCCAAACATTGTTTTCTCAAAAAATTTTTGTCCCCCTTCCTTCTCTTTCTCGAATTCCTTTATCTAC
>JAQZBX010090493.1:0-12506 GCA_029593785.1 Cabassous unicinctus
TCACTGAAGAAGAAGCACAGCAAAGAAGACACAAGCTAGCAGCACCTAATTAAAAAAAATGAAAGGAAAAAGAAAGGGGGGAAGAAAGAGGAAAGAAAAGCAAGAGACAACAAAAAAACAAAGAAAAACCAAACAACCACACAAGCAAGCAGTCAAACAAATCTAAGGAAGAAAAGTGTTCCTTCTTGGGCCCTTTTGGAACCTCTCAGCCTGCTTGTATTTATCAATCAATTGTCCTGCAAGGTTCTATCTGCAGGTTTTGAGGCAGATTTTAGCAATAAAACTAAATTAAAAAGAAAAATTCATTTTTTATTTTTTAGAGTGAGTCTTTTTTTTTTTTTTTTGCAAAATAAGGGACCCAAAATATGTCCTCTTCTAGACCACCCGCTTCCCTGAGGGGACCCTAACTTGGCTCGTGGACACTAATCAAGCATTTCCCACTTCCTTGCCTCCCCAGGGGAGCTGAAGCTCTGATGCTAGTCAGTGCAGAAAGACAAAAATGGCTGACTCTGCCCCCTCTGGAGCCAAGCGTCAGTGTCACCAAGCTTCTGGGTAAATCAGGCTTCCTCAGTAGATTCTCCTCTCCCCTCAGTCTGGCACTGCTTCAAGCTGGCTTATCTGCTCTCCAAAGCTATGAGGGGTTCCAGGCAGCCAAATTGACAGAAAGGAAACCCCTCTCTACCTTCTGTCAGAACCCTCCCCCTCTCGGAGAATGCTCCCTCTCACCGGGTTGCCTGCAGAGGTTGGGGCGTATCCCTGGGCAGCTAGGTAAATCAACCTTCCTCAGCAGATTCGCCACTCCCCTCAACCTGGTCCTGCTTCAAGCCTGCTATTTTGTTCCCCAAAGCTGCCAGGGGTTCCAGGCAGCAAAATCCACAGGAAGGAAAGCCCTCTTGACCCTCCACCAGAATCCTCCTACTCTCGGAGAATGCTCCCTCTTACCGGGTTGCCGCAGGGAGTCACTGCTCAAACCAGCCTTTTCCCCTGAGGATGAGGCTCAGCCATCTGTGTTAACCTCCATGGGCAGGGTTAAAACTCACAAATCTTCACCTAGCAATCCATGCCACCGAGCTGCCTCCAGATAGATGTCCCAAGACTTTCGCTCTGTGTGCCCACAGCACAGATCCCCGGGCAGGACCCCGTCCCCAATCAGCTGTCCTCAGAGAGCTAGTCAGCGAGAACCCTCCTAAACTAATGCCATCTTGCCTCCCTTGCTAGGAATAAATATTCCTCTGCAAGTTTTGAACTGGATTTTAGTGAGTAACATAAGGGAAATAAAAGAAAATGACTTTTTTTGAATAAGAGTTCCAAGAAAAGCTAATACAAAGAAAATGTCTATAAGTTCTCTGTCATAAAGTTTCAGCTGGATGCCTGATAACCTGTTGAGTCTCTTCTCAAGGAACAGTCAGGAATTGAACCAGGGACTTCATATATGCTAGCTAGGAATTCCTCCACTGAGCTATTCTCAATCCTTGGGTTAATTTTCCTTTCAGAAGGCTATCCACCCTTTTTCCCTTGGGCAGGTTAGATTCCTTGCAGTTAGCTGCAGTGGTGTTGATCGCTCCCTGTCTCTGCCTCCTCAGGGATGCAATTCCTCTCTTTACCTAGGTGGCTGGACGTGACCGCCAGCCTGAGACAATCCCCCTCCCCTCTCCCTGTCTAGTTGGGGTCCCTTCTGATATTCAAGGGAGGCTCAGCTGGCTAAACTCGCCACAAAAAAATCGCTCTCCACTCTCCCAGAACCCTCTTCCTCGCAGGGAATCTGCCCTCACACTCCCATTTGGAGAAGGGAGCTAGGGTCTCCACCTAGTCTCTCTGCCCTGAGGGCCGGGTATGTGAGCCCCTTCCGGCCACCAAGGTAAGCAACCTCCGATTATTCCTGGCTTCCCAATCTGTCCAGTACCCTCCTAGATGACTCAGAGGTAGACGTCTGCTCTACTCTTTTTAATACAATTCGCCAGGAATTTTACCCTCACTTAAGATCCCAGGGGTGGAGGAGGGGAACCCTTCCTGGCAGCTGGGAGGTTTAATAACTCAAGATCACTTGTTTTAGCTTCTTTGTGTCTCTGACCCTCACTCTTCTGGGAGGTGTTAAGCAGTGTCCTGGTTTGCTGTGTCCCAAAGCAGGTCCCACAGCAGCCTCTGGCTTTTTCTTTGTTGTTTTAGTGAGAGCTAAGTCTTATATGTCTAACCTGTTGGGCATGTTCCCACAATCCCTGTTAGAAATTTTAGACACATCAGGGCTTTGTGCCAATACTAGAGTTTCTGACTGGTGAGAACGTCCTGTGGTTGAGTGAAAAAAGGAAAGTCACAACAGTACATATAAGGTAGTTCTATTTATATGAAATTCAGAAATAAGCAAAACTAAGTGACATAAAGAAAACAAGGGGATATATAAGAAATTCAGGATAAGGGTTAGTTTTGGGTAGTAGAAGAGAGGTGGTAAGATCAATAGTTTCTTAAAGTAGGTAGTGGCTCATGTGCACTCATATCATAATCATTCTTCAACTGCCATACACACAAGTTCTACATTTGTTTGTAAGTTTTATATGTTTTATAAGGATAAAAGGGAAACAAGAAATAGAATAGACTGCAAAGGTTTTAGTAGTACAATTGTAATGAACATAACAAAACTTGGATAAAATTGAAAAATTCAGCAAGAACGATATCACTTTGTAAGGCTCTCTTTCTGTTATTTTTGTTGCTCTTTTCATCATCCATCTGACAGGAAGAGCCTTCAGACTTGCCAGATAGTTGGTGTGCCTAAGAAGGTGATGTTTGGAAATTCCTCATAAATTCAACTTCTCAACAATAAGTGATCAGGTTACCATTGGGAAGGAAATATGTAACCAGGGTGTCCCTGAATTTCTAGAGACCATAGGACATAAAATTCCTTAAGAGAATTTCCAGAAGTGCTTCTCTGAAAATCATTTGACTGATCAGGTGGCTTGATAAGCAATGGGTTAGCATTATGGACATCAAAGTCCACAGGCATTGCCTTTCCAAAGGAGACAGTACTGCTGAGCCCCAGATTTGTAGGATGCCTTCATGCAGTTAAATCTCATGCCGCTTACTTACACTAAATGGAGTTTGACTGAGTCTGTTGGCATCTTTCTGTCAACCACTGCAATCGTGACATCTGTGTGCTGATTATGACCCTCCTCAAGTTCTCTGCACTCCCGTTTTGCATTGGAGGTATAGCTGGTGGCTCACCTTAGGTCAAAGAAAAAGAGCAGGCTGTTGTCTGAGGAGGGTGATAATGTATTTAGGGTTTTCTGGAGGACAAGTGGAGAAGGGGACTCACTTGTGAGAGAGCAATGTCCAGATGAGGTTGAAAAACATTGATAAATGACAACTGAAACAAAGTGGCTGTGCAAAAAAAATTTGAAAAAAGTGCAAGCTAATATTAAATAAATTCAGTAATTTGTACTTTGTTTAATACCCCTTCTTCTTCTTTTTAATCACAGTATATTAACCAATTGTAAAATCTGTAGATTGAACAATTCAGAAAGAATGTGAGAATGAATTTATGTTTTTATAGATAAAAATGAATTATTATAATGGAATGAAGGAGTGGCCTTAGAATGAACAAACCACTGGTTCCAAACAATGACCAGATGCTTGACAGCTGAGAACTGAGGCCACCGAAGGTCTCAGGATTCACTTCTGATGAGACAAAATCCAACCACATAGCCTACACTCTATGAGGTAAAGACACACTGGTGATATCAGCTAAGGAAAAAAATTGAAATCCACTGGACAGTGAATAAAAGCTATGTGAGAGAATGAAGTTGCTAGAGTCACAGGACCTCCTTACAGCCTCTCACATTGGAGATCTTTCCACCACACCACACGCACACAAATATTTTGGTAGTTTTTTCTAGTCTGAACTTCTGTCTCTGTCTCTGTCTCTGAATTTGTCTCTCTGTCTCTCTGTCTCTCTCTCTCTCCCCATTGCCCCTCCTCTCTCCCTAACACTTACTCTTTCTCCCTGAGAAATTTTGGATTATTCTACTTGTCTTCTATGGCCAGCAATTGGGAATTCTTTCCCTCATGCCCAATCAATGACTATCTATAAATTTTCTCTCCCACAGATCTGGGACCTTATATTTTTATCAAATTTATGGCTTTTAGTGCATTCCCCAAATAAATAAAATCATGATAGATTTATGACACTAATGATTCTACAGCATTCAAAGCCTAATAAGGTAAATGTTTTAGAATGAGAGAAATTAATCAATGTATTCATAACAAAACTTTTCAAAACAGGATGATAATTTAATAACTTGCTCCACCTCTAAGAGATGTGGAGTTGGACTTTTCCTCTTCTGCTAGAATTGATAACACGCAGAGAAACAGATCTTAACTTTTTTATATTTTAAGAAAGTTGCCAACAATTTTGGTTAGATATCTCTTTTCTGGACTTACTAATAGGTGTCAGAACACATCTGCTATTATTAATTACCATATCACACCCATTTCCCAATCTATAAAAGAAATCCGGAGAGAAGAAAATGGAGTGAGGCTATCTGGGATGTCTTCATCTTGTGGGAAGGCGCAGTGTTTGATTTGGCCGCAAAATTCTTCCCCATAGATTCCTTCCCATGCTTGAATCATAGAGGTGACCCAAAGTAGGGTAGAGTGAAATCTCATTCCTCTATTTCTAGACTTTTAATAATTTAGACTTCAATTTTTAAGATTGAAATATTAAGAAATAGGATAAAGTGATCATTACATTTTAAATGCAATGTAAATTAAATGAACTAGAACTTCATATAATGTAATGTACACATTTAAGCTCACTGCCTATTAATAGAATAATGCCTCAATATACAGAAACGAGTAAGTTCGGTTTTTTTGATTGATAAATTCCTACACTGAAAATATAACCAAATGTGAATAAAAACAAGAGCTTAAAGGAAGCAAAATATTCTCAAAATAGATAGATTATATCATATATCAATGACTGCTTGCGTGATGAGCACTTTTTAGAATATCACATCTAGGAGGAAATGTCTTTGAAACGCTTTTTTAATAATCTTGAAATTATCCAGGGGTGCAAATGAGAAATATATACCAAGAGATTATAAGAAATAAAATGTTTCTATGCAAAATTTGTAAAATTTATTACTAAGTGAATATAACAGGATAGGAATGTATTATTGGAGAAAAGGAACCTTATTAAGGGATCCTTTGAGTACACTAATATTGGTAAACTGGACAGCTAGTGATTTGCTGGCACAATTTTACAGAGAGCAGAGGGCGGAAAAGGATGAAATAAAAAGTGAAACCAAGAAGTGGGGCGAGTAAACACGGGGGGAACACAGGCCAACAAAGTCTTAGAGTTTTAAAATTATGCCCAGAATCCTTGCTATTTTCTCATACTTTAAAAAGCTTTTATAGATCTATTTTATCCCAGGTCTCATCTCTATCTTTTATTGTGGCCTATTTGGGAGAAGAGCTGCCCTTTATCTATAGATCCAGGCAAACACCAGTCCAGTGACCATATCACCCACCATTAGCGTAGGGCATTCAGAGGTTCTGCATTGTGCCAGTAAGTCTTGATTTCCTTATTACATCTTCTCAAGAGTATACCCCTCTCTGGGTCTGTGGACCCTTAGTAAAACCCAGAAAGAAGGGTAACCAGAACTCCTCTGGGCTCAAGAAGTGGAAATCCCCAGAAGTCACTGAGACAAGAAACAGCAGGGTTCTTGGGAGGTGTATATGGTTCTAACTTCTGTCTCAATATGGGAACTCGCTTTCTTTACAACCTTTGTCTGAAGGGAAAGTGGAAGTTCTTTGCTCTCCTCCACCAAGAGTCTATGTCTTTCTCTTGCTGACACAGGCCTTTTTATTTTTCGTAAAGATATGGCTTTCAGTACCTTTCCCTAAACTCAATTACAAATAATGATTCAAGACAAAATATTTTATCTAATAAGAAGACCAAAGTGAATATTTGGACAAGTATGAGAATAATTAACAAACACTTCCATTGTTTTTTCTGCATTTGGATAGCTATTTACCTCATTGTTTTCCCTCTCTTTGGACTAAACTAACCCTCTCTAATACCTCACTTCATTTCTTATCTTGTGTGTCTGCCATTGTACAGAGCCAAGAAGGTAAAATTAACATTAACTCATACAATGTCTGGCTACATATAGTACTGCCCTGATTCCTCATTAGCCTCTAGCTTTATTTGTCCAACTACAACCTGGCAAATACTTTCCCAGTGTTCTTCTCACAGCTGCCTTCACCTCCTTGTTCTTCAGGCTGTAGATGAAGGGATTCAGCATGGGTGTGACCACACTGTACTGCAAGGAGAAGATCAGCTCCAGGGGTGATCCTGTGGTTGGCATGAGATAGCAGATAAAACCTGAGCCATAAAAGAAACTCATTGCAGTGAGGTGGGAGGAGCAGGTGGAGAAGAACTTGCTTCTGCCTGAGCTGGAGCTGATGCTCAGGATGGTGAAGATAACAGCAGCAAAGGATAAGAAGACCAAGAGGAAAGTTCCCAGCCCATGCAGCAGAGAGGAACATAGCAAGGCAATGATATTCCTGGAGATGTCAGAGCAGGACAGAGGTAAGAGAGAGGGCAGCTCACAGCTGTAGTGGTGGATGATTTGGGCCTCACAGAACACCAAGTTCTTAGCTACAATGATGTTTGTGTGGACATCCAGAAAGCCCAGTACCCATGAGCCCCAGGCAAGCTACAAGCACAGCTGTTTCCTCATTAGCTGGCCATAGAGCAAGGGGTGGCAGATGGCAGCGTAGTGATCATAGGCCATCAGTGCAAGCAGGCAGCTCCTTGTCCCTCCCATGATGAACACAAAGAAGCCTTGAGTCAGGCAGCTCCTTACTGAGATGATTTTTCCTCCGACAGAAGGTTCTCCAACATCTTGGGAACAATAACTGAAGAGAAACAAAGATCCAGGAAGGAGAGGTGACATGGGGGTGCGGAGGTGAGAATCAACCTTGATCACCAGCAGCATCATCAGTTTCCCTGTCATGGACAGGAGGTAAATCACCAGGAAGAGCACAAAGAGCAGAGCCTGGAAGTGGGGGTCTACAGACAGCCTGAGGAGGATGAACTTCATGATAGTGCTGAGGTTCCCCAAGGCCATTCACAAAAGTGACACCCTGAAAATAATCCAGAAAATCATGGCACTGATGTTTCTTATAGCCTCCAACCAGTCCATATATTGCATTGTTTCAATTTTAATATCATTATTAAATGGCAGATAATTTTTGTCTACTACTCTGGGTCAAGTTTTATGTTAGGGAATTTAAATGTATTGGGGAATGAGACATGGACTCTTTCATTTTAAAGGTCTGACTTAAGTAAGTAAACATATATAGAGATAAGAAATCACAAAACATTGCAAGTAGTGCAATGAGAAGATTTTGGGAGTGGGTCAGTATTGATTTAATGTTGAGTTATTAGCGCAAATATTTTTAAAAAGTCATTTTCAGATTTTTAGGTAGTCATGTAGATTGAGAAAGCAGTTCATTCAAGGGGAGAAAGTTTTGATAAATGGGATATTTCTGAATATGTAGACCCTAGAGTATGAATGAACTGCATAGTGTGATCACTGACAGCTGAGCATCAGACTTGGTTTAAATCCCCCCTCTATTGCTAATTAGCTGTGAGACCTTGTCCAAGTGACATCCCCACTCTGTGCCTCAGTTTTTTTGTCTGAAAAATGAGCTTATAATAGTAACAACTTCATAAGGTTTTTGTGAGGATAAAATATAATAATATAGTATATTTAGAAAAATACCTTCTCAACAGTGCCAATTATTCTAATCATCATCACTCTTATTAAATGAGGTTATAATCATAGCCAGCTATCAATATTAAATCCTCATGCAGGTGATTCACTAACAGGATTTAAAAGTTGCTGCTACAATTACGGCTACTGTTGCTTTGGAAAGGAGGTATAAGGAAATCACCTAACGATTACTAAGGTAGCTGATGATTGACATTTTGAAATCACTCTGGAGTGTTTCCCTTCCAGTGTTTTACATTTTGAAATCACTGAAGGTAATTTCATTCAGAATGTCAGGACATGTAATTGTCCATGAAATGAATAGCGGCCATACCACAGAAAGGAGATAATTGGGACTCAAGGTCTACTTTTAGCTCTTGTCCTGACATTATTTTCTGTGATGGATGTATATCTATCTCATTGGACAATGATCAGGTTGATGAATGGTCCTCATGGCAGAGCCCAGAGGAGCAGCCAGGATGGAGAACCCTGACCAGAACAGCACCTTCTGGACAGTTCCCCCAGACAGAGTTGGAGAAGTAGAGAAGTTTTCAACTTGACCTCTTAGTTCTCTGACAGTTTAGTTTGCCAGGGCCAGTTGCTGCTCATGTCTAAATCACAGGAGGTATTCTCACATCTTTCCCAGTCTAGAAAGGCTGCTCAAAACATTCAGCCTTGTAAATACCTCCATTGTGCACACCTGTCTGACCTTGATTCTTAAATTCTATTCTGAGCATCCAGGCCCCAAGTCCCTTTCTCAGGCCCAGATTGTTTTCTTGTCCTTACATTCTACTTTTATTGAAGGCTTCACATCTGGTTTCTAATTTTAGGATGCCTAGTTAAACAGCATTAACCATAATTTCCAACTCTGGCATACTAGAGCTTGACCTCCAAGCAATTCCTAGAAATCATTATGGTGGCACTGCTGGTTACTGGTTCTGACTGATCATGAATAGCCCAAGACCTGATTATCCAAGTTCTACCCCAGACATAGCTACCCAGCCAAGGGTGACTCCTTAGTCCTTACTCATTAATATGCACCAGTTATCCCTGTGTCAGATCCCTTCCCATAACCCAAATCCTGATTATCTGGATATTCGGTCCACCAAGCTTCCCTAATGCTCAATGAGGCTACAGAACTGTGATTTAAATCTGGTGTCTAAAAAGTTAAATCAAGTGTAGAATGCAGTTTTCTGCATTCTGCAACATGGTTGAATTCATAAAGTCCTATTGATAATTAGATACATTCCTGTATTCTATGCTAACAATGTGAAATATTCAAAAGGAATTCCTTCTTTCAAATGGTCTCAAACCCCATCACTCAGGTTATCTTTTCACTTGGGTTTCCACATGTTTCTTTATACCATGTCTCTGCCATTCATAGGATTATGTGGTCTAATTAATCCTCAGAGGATTTATATTTAGGCAGCCTATGTACTAACTCCCTGACTTAGAATCTCAGGGAATGACAAGATGTTATTCCTAGGAGTCACAATTTGAAGTCAGTCTGGTACTCAGGAAACTCAGCATCTGAATTGAAGAACTTTGGAAAATTTGAATTCATGAATTTTATTACATGTGGATTACATGTAGAACTACTGGGTTAAAGGAATGACCATGTTTCATTATGTGAGGACCTTTGTTAGGCTAGAGGGAGTTGATAGAAAACAGATTAGGCCAAGAGTATTGTTGAGCTAGTTGCTAAATTGAAAATTCATTGGCAAAAAAAAAAAAAAAAAAAAAATCAGAGTACTCAATATTTTGTCTAAACTCCCTATTTGATGAATCTGTGGGATTCAGCCTACATAGTGATTCAAAGTTTGAGTGTTCACAATTGAGATGAAATTTAGGTAAGCTTTTGTTTAATAAGATATCATGCTCTTGACATAAAGCAAAATTTCATTGTATTTATTAAGATGAGTGATAAGATTATCAATAAAACCAGCACAGGATAAAAGACACCCTCCATTACAACTTTTTAGTAAAGCAAAGAAATAAATTTGCAAGAAGATTGGAAAGTTCAAGTTCACTTGTCTAGACCACACTTACAATAGAAATTTCTGTGACAAGGGAAAGGTTCTATATGTGCACTGTGCAATGCAGTAGCCACTAGGCACATGGGGCTACTGAGCCCTTGAAATGTGGCTAGTGGACTGTGGAACTGGATTTTTTATTTTAATAAAAATTAAATTTAAATAGCTGCATATGGTTAGGGGCTACCACATTGGACAGCTCAGCTCAAGCCCATTTTTCCTCTATAAGAAATCTATGCATAATTAAAATTATCTTATTTTTACTTCACTTATTTCTCTGTAAAAGTCATACATATAAGCCTATCCAGTTTAAGATTGTGGTATATGAATCATTTACACTGTCCATTTGTGTATTTTATATAGTCAGAGAGAGCCAGCCACAGGGTAGGGCCAGAAGCCAGAAGTCAACAGAACCTTGAAGAAAAAGAAGAAGACATTGCCATGTGATGCAAGGCAGAGATATAAGTCAAGGAACTCTGGGTTCTCTGGCAGCCAGCTCCAGAATGTTAGAGACTTTGGGTAGATACCATTGCCTTACTGACTCCCAGATTTTGGACATTTCTTAGCCTCAACACCATGAGCAAATAAACTCCATTATTTAAGCCAACCTATTATGTGGTATTTGTCCTAGAAGCCTGTAGAACCAAGACATTACCCTCTTGTGCCTGGGCTTCTTTCTCTTAGGATAACATGTTTGAGATATATCCATGGTTTTAACTATATCAGTAGTTAATTCCTCTTATCACTTAGTAATATCTCATTATGTGGATATATCACAGTTTATGCTTTGCCTTTTATTGAACATTAGGGTTGTTTCCCAGTTTTGCTATTAAGGAGGAAGCTCCTATGATCGTTTGTGAACAAGACCTCTGTGGGCATTTGCTTTAATTTGTAAGGGTAAATGCACAGAAGTGGAATTGCTGGGTCATATGCTCAGTGTGCAGCTAACTTTATAAGAAATCATGCAGCAGTTTTCCAAATGACTATACCACGTTACCCTAGATGGGCAGTGTATTAGCACTCTTCATCTGCACCCAAACTTGGTATTATCAGTCTTTTTTATTTTAGTCATTCTGGGAGAGTGTGGAGTGGAATGTTCCCATGGTTTTAATTTGCAATTTCCTGATGAATAATGATAATGAGCAATTATTGCTCTGTATGACTATCCTTACTCCAATACCACACTGCCTTTATTACTATAGCTTTATGGTAAGTCTTGAAATCAGGTAGTGTAATTGCACTAAGTTTTTTCTTCTTTTTCAAAATTATTTTGATAATGCTGGCTGTAACATTACTGTATGCATTTTAGAATCGTCTTGCCAATTACTACAAAAATAAGATGACTTGGACTGTTGATAGGGACAGAGTCAAATCTGTGGATCATATCAGATTTTTTAAAATTTTCTCAGCAGTTCTTCATAGAACTGCTTTTCTTGCCATTTACACTGTTTTAAAAGAAACAGTGATATTGCCTTCTTCCTGAAGCTTCACCATTAAGTTTGATATGAACTGTAGTAGATGAGAGATGACTTTATTAGGTTTTGGATGTTCCCTTCTACACCTAATTTGCTAAGAGGTCGTTTTTTTAAAAAATCGTTAACGGGTATTGAATTTTGACAGTTTCTATGAATTGATTAATATGAATCTATGATTTTTATCCTTTCATTCTATTCCTATGGTGAATTATATTTGATTTCTGGATGCTAAACCAACCTGGTATACCTGAAATAAACCCCACTTAGGTATGATGTATATCCTTTTCATATATTGTTGAATTTTCTCAGCTAATACTTTATGTGTTGTGTTTATGAGGCATATTTGCCATAAATTTTTCTTCTTGTCATGTCTGTCTGGTTTTGGTATTAGGTTTACTATGACTTCCTAAGTCAGTTTGTGCCTATGCACTCCCCTTATTCATTCTGAAGGAGTTTGCCTAGTGTTGATATTATTTCATCTTTGTATATTACATAGAATTCAACAGTGAAGACATTTGAATCCACAGTTTTCTTTGTGGGAAGGGTTTCAATTATGAATGCGATATCTTTACATAAAGAACTATTCTAATTTTCTATTCTTTCTGATTAATGTTGGTATTTTTTGTCTTTTAACGAATTTTCCCATTTTAATCTTAGTTTTCTATTTTATTAGATGTGTCTAATATTCCAATTTTTAATGTTTTAGTGTCTGAAAGATCTTAGTGATATTCTCCCATTCCTGTTTCTTTTTTTGGGGATTTGTTTATTATTATTCTCCTCCTTAATTCAGATAGCTCAAGATTTGTCAATTTTCTTTATCATTTTAAAGACTCATATCTTGCCCTTGTTATCTTTATCTCATTTCCTATCCAAAAGAAGTTTTCTATATCTCATCAAGAATGTGAAATTTCCTATGGCTCTTCTTTTTTGTGGTAGATATCCTTGAACAGATATAGGATGTTCTCTATTAATTACTATTAGGCAAATAATATTTGTCAGGAAGGAGTATTGAATAAAATCCAAAGGTTTTTTTTCTAAATCAATTGAAATAAGATTATTTTTTCTGTGAAATGTTCCATTTTTAGAAAGTTTAAGTACCCTGGGTCATGATATTTTTTTTTATATCACTGAATTTAGTTTGAAAATATTTTGTTTATGATTTCCACTGTATGTTCATGTTAGAGTATGTTCTTTAATTTTTTTTTCAATGTCTTGTCAAACTTTGGACTAAG
>JAQZBX010090494.1:0-12506 GCA_029593785.1 Cabassous unicinctus
ATATATATATATATCTATATAGGGAATTCCCATATGTCCTGCTCCCCACACCACCCACCATTTAACCCCATTAACAACATTCTTCATTAGTGTGATATGTTCATTGCAATTGATGAACACATTTTGGAGCATTGCCACTAAGCATGGATTATAGTTTACATTCTCTCTCCCACACAATTCTGTAGGTTATGGAAAGATATATAATGGCCTATATCTGTCATTACAATGTCATTCAGGACAATTCGCAAGTCCCAAAAATCCCCCTGTATTATACCTGTTTTCCCTCTCCTTCTCCTCAGAACCTCCAGTGGCCACTGCCTCCACATCAATGATATAAGTTCTTCCATTGCTAGAATCACAATAAGTCCATAGTAAAATACCAGTAAGTTCACTCTAGTCCATAGCTCATTCCCCAATCCTGAGTATTCTGGGATGATGATGCCCACTCCACCTCTAATTTAGAGGGGGTTTCCGGCCCATATGGCCGATGGATGGGCCTCTCTTGCTTGCAGTTGTAGCTATCTCTGTTGGGAACCCCTACAAAGTAGGGCCCCTGGAACTGTTAATAACAGTCCACAAGGTCACAGATAAACAAGTAAACTGGCATAGCTGCTACAAGTAGCAAACTAGCAAACTAGGCCAGGCCGGAGAATTCTCAGAATTTTGTATAGGTTAGAATTTCTGTAAAAGTCTTTGTATTCCCTTGTCTGTTATCTAATGAGCTCAAGGGCCCAAACTGTGCTCAGGCAGGAACTTCCTGTGCAAAACTGCTGAACCATTATCTGTATCGTGCATATAAAAATAAAGCTGAATTCTGTCCAGGTGCCTTGAGGTTGCAGCTCCTGTTGGTCCACCTGACCCCTGCTGTTTCTGTCTCTTTGTCTCTTTTGTTTCTTAAACTTTCTTTTCAACCACACACACCCCTTACTTTAGGTCCTGTTTTGCTGAGCTGGCCTCGGCAATCTCGATTCTTTGGTATGTTGGTTGTCCATCCTTACCTCCTTGTTAGCTGTCCTGGGTGAGTCTAATGAACTGGAAAGTAGGTGTTGCAACTCCATTGAGGCTCGGGGCCCAACTGGCACATGGACAGCCCAAAGATTCAGGTCTCTTGGACACAGACCTACCGACTCCAGCACCAACTATAGGTTCAAATAGAAGTGACCAAAGAGCCATGTGTTGGAAAACCTCAACTGAGTCCAATACTGAGAAATAGACATATTTGCAATAATCATCAGAGACTTCAACAGACCATTCACATCATGAGATAGAGCAACTAGATAGAAGATCAACAAGGAAACAGAGAACTTGAACAATATGATAAATGAGTTAGACCAAACAGACATATATGGAACATTGCATCCAAACTCAGCAGGTTATACATTCATCTCAAGTGCTCATGGATCTTTCCTTCCAGGATAGACCACATTTTAAGGCACAGTGCAGCTCTCAATAACTAAAAATATTGAAATTATGCAAACCACCTTCTCAGATCATAATGGAATGAAACCGGAAATCAATAATAGATAGGAAAGAGGTAAATTCACAAATATGTGGAGACTAAACAACACACTCCTAAATAATCAGAGGGTCAAGGAAGAAATTGCAAGTGAAATCAGCAACTATGTTGAAACAACTAAAAATGAGAACACAACTTATAAAAATGAATGGGATACAGCAAAGGAAGTCTTGAAAGGGAAATGTATAGCCCTGAAAGCCTATATTAAAAAAGAAGAAAGAGCTAAACTCAAAGATTTAACTGAACAACTGGAGAAACTAGGAAAAGAACAGCACAACAATCCCAAAACAAGCAGAGGTAAAAAAAGTAATAAAGATTAGAGTAGAAATAAATGAAATTGAGAACAACAACAACAAAAAGAGAAAATTAACAAAACCAAAATCTGGTTCTTTGGGAAAATCAATAAAATTGACAAACCCCTAGCTAGATTAACAAAGAAAAAAAAGAATGAAGATGCAAATAAATACAATTAGAAATGAAAGGGGAGAAGTATTCTGATCCCACAGAAATAAAAATAATCATAAAAGGATATTATGAGAAACTGTATGCCAACAAACTAGACAGTCTAGGATAAATTCCTAGAAATGTACAAACAAATGTACAAACAAACCACACTGATGCTACAAGAAATACAAGAGCTTAACAAACCAAACACATTTAAAGAAATTGAATCTGTCATAAAAAATCTCTCAAAAAAGAAAAGTCCAGGACTAGATGGCTTCACAGGTGAATTCTACCAAGCATTTCGAAAAGAATTAAAACGAATCCTGTTTAAACTCCCCCAAAAAATTGAAGAGAAGGGAAAATTACTCAACACACTTTATGAAGCCAACATCACCCTAATACCAAAGCCAGATAAAGACACTACAAGAAAAGAATAGATCACTGTCATGCAAAAATTCTCAACAAAATACTAGCAAATGAAATTCAACAGCATGTCAAAAGACTTATACATCATGAACAAGTGGGATTTATTCCTGATATGGAAAGCTGGTTCAACATAAGAAAATCAATCAATGTAATACACCACATTAACAAATTGAAGGAAATGAAACACATGATCTTCTCAATCGATGCAGAAAAGGCATTTGACAAAATCCAGCATCCTTTCTTGATAAAAACACTTCAAAAGATAGGAATAGAAGGAAAATTCCTTAATATGAGAAAAAGCATATATGAGAAACCCTCAGCCAACACTGAACTCAATGGGGAAAGGTTGAGAGCTTTCCCTCTAAGACTGGGAACAAGACAAGGATGTCCACTGTCAGCACTGTTATTCAACATTGTACTAGAAGTTCTAGCTAGAGCAATTAGACAAGAAAAAAATATTAAAGGCATCCAAATAAGAAAAGAGGAAGTAAATCTCTCACTATTTGCAAGTGACATGATCCTATATTTAGAAAATTCTGAAATATCTATGGCAAAACTACTTGAACTAATGAATTCAGCAAAGTGGTAGGACACAAGAGCAACATGCAAAATCAGTAATGTCTTTGCACACTAGCATTGAACAATCTGAGGAGGAAATCAGGGCATTTACAATAGTAACAAAAAGACTCAAACAACTGGGAATCAATTTAACCAAAGAAAAACAGGACCTCTATGTAGAAAACTACAAAAACAATGTTAAAAGAAATCAATGAAGACCTAAACAAATGGAAAGACATTCCATGTTCATGGATTAGAAGACTAAATATCATGAAGATGTCAATCCTACCCAAACTGATTTATAGATTCAAGGCAATACCAATCAAAATTCCAACAATCTACTTTACAGAAATAGAAAAGGCAATTACCAAATTCATTTGAAAGGGAAAGTGCACCCGAATAGCCAAAAGCATTCAAAAAAGAAAAGTGATGTGGTGGAATTTCACTGCCTGACCTTGAAGCATATTACAAAGCTACAGTGGTCAAAACAGCATGGTACTGGCAAAAAGACAGACATATCAATCAGTGGAATAGAATTGAGAATCCAGAAATAAACCTCACCTGTACAGTCAACTGGTTTTTGACAAGTCCATATTAACAGGACAAAACAGTCTCTTCAGTAAATGGTGTTGGGAGAACTGGATATCTATAACCAAAAGAATGAAAGAGGACCCCTAACTCATTCCCAATACAAGAATCAACTCAAAATGGATCAAAGACCTAAATATAAAAGCCAGGACCATAAAACTACTAGAAGTAAACGTAGGGAAACATATTAAAGACCTTGTGGTAGGTGGTGGTTTCTTGGACCTTACACCCAAAGCATGTGCAACAAAAGAAAAATTAGATAAATGGGACCTCCTCAAAATTAAACACTTTTGCAACTCACAGACCTTTGTCAAAAGAGTGAAAAGGCAGCTGACTCAATGGGAGAAAATATTTGGAAATCATATGTCTGATAATGGTCTAATATCCATGATATATAAAGAGATGTTACAACTCAACAATAAAAAGACAAACGACCCAAATTTTTTAAAAAGTGGGCAAAAGACTTGAATAGACATTTGTCCAAAGAAGAAATACAAAAGGCAGAAAAGCACATGAAAAAATGTTCAACATCACTAATGATTAGGGAAATGCAAATTAAAACTGCAATGAGATATCATTTCACACCTATCAGAATGGCCACTATTAAAGAGACAGAGAACTATTATACAAGTGCTGGAGAGGATGTGGAGAGATAGGAATACTTATTCACTGTTGGTGGGAATGCAGAATGGTACAGCCACTGTGGAAGACTGTTTGGCAGTTCCTAAAGAAGTCGAATATAGATATGCCATGTGATCCAGCAATTCCACTACTGGGTATATACCAGAAGAACTGAAAGCAGTGACATGAACAGACATCTGCACACCGATGTTCATAGTAGTGTTATTCATGATAGCCAAAAGTTGGAAACAACCCAGGTGTCCATCAACTGATGAATGGATAAACAAACTGTGGTGTATTCACACGATGGAATATTATGGTGCTGTAAGAAGAAATGAAGTTGTAAAGCATATGACAGCATGGATGAACCTGGAAGACATTATGTTGTGTGAAGCAAGCCAGACACAAAAGAATAAATACTGCATGATTGTGTTACTATGAATTAAATACATTGTGTAATACATTGTATTATTCCACTTATATAAAATGTAAATATAAATGAATTTATAAAGATGAAAAAAAAGAAAACAAAAATGCAGGTAACCCAAAATATTTTCTACTGAAAATCATCATTCAGTAAGTTATAAAATTGTCAGACTTCATATAAATCTTTAAAATAATTTTTCAAAAATTTCCTAACTAGTTTAAAAGAACTAACTAAATAAATTGCATAAACTTAAGTATACTTTCCCAAATATAATTAAGTAAAAATAGGAGCTATGCTATACAGCAAAACTAAAAGGAAAATAATTTTAAAAGGAGAGGAAATAGAATTGCAAAATTTTAAATTAAGATGTAAAAGAACTTTACCTGCATCTCTATATTCACTATGTAGGCTAATGCTTTAACTGCTGAAAAAAAAAAAGAAAGAAAATGGAAATCACCCATTGCCTGCAGAATAGCAAGCTATAGTAGAATATATGTTTAATAATAAGGTTTGGATCTTTCCATGAGTCTGAAAATCAAAAGTATTTTTAATATATATATTTAATACTGTACTTTTTAAAAAATATATTTTTATATATTTTTAAAAGATACTTAGATTACATAAATGTTGCATAAAAATATAGGGGATCCATATGCCCCACTCCCTACACCTCTCACATTTTCCCACATTAACGACACCTTTCCTTAGTGTGGTACATTCGTTACAATTGATGAAAACATTTTGGAGTATTGCCTCTAAGCATGGATTATAGTTTACATTGTAGTTTACACTTTCTCCTGCACAATTTTGTACATTATGACAAGATATGTAATGTTCTGTATCTGTCATTGTAATGTCATTCAGGACAATTCCCAAGTCCCAACAATGCCCCCATATTACATCTGTTTTTCCCTCTCCCTGCCCTCAGAACCTCCAGTGGTCACTGCCTCCACATCAATGATATAATTTCTTCCATTGCTAGAATCACAATAATTCTATAGTAGAATACTAGTAAGTCTACTTTAGTCCATAGTTCATTCCTCAATCCTGAGGTTTCTGAGATAGTGGTGCCAACTCCAACTCTAATTGAGGGGGGTCTTAGATCCCATGGAGCAGATGGATGGTTCTCTCTTGCTTGCAGTTGTACGCTCTCTCTGTTCCTTGGGATGGTTGTTGTCCATCATCATGTCCTTAATAGTTGTCCTGGGTGAGTCCAATGAACTGGAGAGTAGGTGTTGCATCTCCATTGAGCTTCAGGGCCAAGCTGGCACATGGACAGCCCAAACATTTTAGTCTCTTGGATGTACACCTATCAACCCTAGTACTAATATAGGTTCAAATATAAGGATCAGAAAAACCATGTTTAGGGAAACCACAACTGAGTCCATCTCTGTCACATGGGGGAGCATAAATTCCAAAGTAAGACCATCTGGCAAGGCATCAAGCTCCTGAGCTATCTGCCCTGACTATAGTGTCTGGATGTCTCCAGAGCCTTCAATACTACCCACTATTTGCAGTAGTATTTACTTTGGCAGTCAATAAGATCCTGCTGAAATATGCATAAGCATAACCTCTGGGATGACCTCCTGACTCACTTTGAAGTCTCTTAGCCATATAAACTCATTTGTCTTTACCCTTTCCCCCTTTTGGTCAAGGTCTTTTTCCAGTTGAATTGCTAGTTGGTACTTAGTAGTAATCCCTTCGTGCCAGAGAGGCTCATTCCTGGGAGTCATGCCCCATGCTGGTGGGAAGGTAATGCATTTATATGATGAGTTTGGCTTAGAGAGAGACCACATTTGAGCAACAAGGAGGCCCTCAGGAGGTAACTCTTAGGTACCCTATAATACTAGGCTAAGTTTCAATTTCAAGAGTAAAAGTTCATAAGTACAGTCATCAATATTAATGGCCCATCAATGGATCATCCTCCTTCACTAGTCATTGCCCCTGTATTCAGGGGATTCTTGCTTTTCCATTAGAGAATGTGACAGAGTTCCCCAGGATGGGAATTTGATATTCTTTCGGTTATTGTGTAGATCTCTACCCACAATGCCAATGCCAAATGAACATTTGAACACATTTATAGGTCTTGTATGTATGCCCAGGTAAACCTCCTCCCATGTTCCCCCATCACTCTCACCCCACACAAATGATCCTCCCCTGTCATAGTTGTAACCTTTCTGTGATCCAAAACTTTTCAAAAATGAAGCTAACAAAATAGCCAAATACAATTAATAAGAAAATGAAATAATAATGGTAGTTTTAAAAATAAATAAAATACAAAAAAATTAAAAAGAAAATTTGGAATAATAAAAAATAGTGAAAAGATATTTTTTAAAAAATAATTTATTTTGACATTATGTCTTTCATCACTGTAAGATTTGAAGTCTTGTATGTATAGTGACATTGTCTTCCATTTATTTCCCCAGTGTCTTACTTTTTTCATTTTGTCTTCAAACAAGTTTTAGGTTACAGAAAAGTCACATACACAATATAGGAGTTTCCCATATACCCAACATCCCCCTCCTCCCCCTTTCCCCTATTAATAACATTTTATTTGTGGATGCACATTTTTTACAATTGATGTACAAATATTGAAACAATGCTATAATCATATTCAAAAGTTTACATTATGTTTTACATTTTGATCCATACACTTTTACAAACGTTGATGAAATTTAACATGGTCTGTATCCATCATTCCAAGATCATGTAGAACACTTCCATCACTCCGAAAATGTCCCGTGTTCCATCTATTCTATTCCTCCCTCCTACTCCCCTCAGGACACATGGCAACCAACAGACCTCACTTCTTTAAGAACAAGATTCATAGTTACTTGCAACAACATTGAGGGCTTGACGTACTGCTCTGTCCTCCCCTATTAGGCACTGCCTATGTTCTCAAGAGACTCCCGCCCCTCTATTTGAGAACATAGCAGGACTCCCTAGGATGGGTGTCCATCACATTCCCGCTCATTATGTGGGTCTCCACCCACTGATACAACCCATTATGACAAGATGAACGCTCACACATTCCCTAGAATCCTGCCCCAGGTGCACCCTGTCCTGAATGCCCCCCCCCCATCCAACACCCTAAACCAGTAACCATCCCCTGCCATGTTGCCAAAAGAACATTCCTAACATTGTAGTTTTAACCACATAATGGCTAATACCCAGTGTTCACCAGTTCCCTCCCCCAACCCTTCTCCCAGTTCCATGGACAGTCCAACCCACCCTCCCCACTCTATAGCCCTGAAAAATCAGAACTGTCCAACTCCCAAATCACTGCATCACAGTCATGCCCCTCTGCTGCACAGCTACACACCTCCACCTTATCACAGATTTTGCCCATATGGGCATTGGCTCATAATCTTCTTCTCCCTTTCTATCTCCTGTAAACCTATCTTCCAGATTCTAGCTCTGTGAGTCTGCTCAATTTACTTAATTCATATCAGTGAGGTCATGTAATATTTGTCCTTCAGTGCCTGGCTTGCTTCACTCAACATAAGGTCTTCAAGATTCATCCATGTTATCCTGTGTGTTAATACTGCATTCTTTCTTACAGCTGAGTAATATTCCATTTGTATACCAAAATTTGCTTATCCATTAATCTGTTGATGGGTATTTGGGTTGATTCTAACTTTTGGCAATAGTGAATAATGCTGCTATGAACATTGATGTGCATATATCTGTTCCTGTCCTTCCTTTCAATTCTTCTGGGTATACACCCAGCAGGGGAATTGCTGGATCATGTGGCAATTCTACAGTTAGCTTTCTGAGGAACTGATAAACTGTCCTCCACAATGACTGCACCATTCTACATTCCCACCAGCAGTGGATGAGGGTTCCAATTCCTCCACATCCTCTCCAACACTTGTAGTCCTCTGATTTTTTAATAGCTGCCAGTCTAATGGGTGTAAGATGATATCTCACTGTAGTTTCCATTTGCATTTCCCTAATAGCCAGTGATGTTGAGCACCTTTTCCTGTGCTTTTTAGCCATTTTGTATTTCTTCTTTGGAGAAGTGTCTATTGAAATCACTTGTCCAGTTTTAAAATGGGTTGTTTGTTTTTTTATTTTTTTATTTTTTTATTTATTTTTAAGATTTTATTTATTTATTTATCCCCCCCTGCCTGCTGCCTGTGCTCGCTGTGTCCATTTGCTTTGCATTTTTCTGTGTCTGCTTGCTTCCCTTTGTTGGGTCGTCTTGCTGCGTCAGCTTACCGCGCCACGCAGGCCGGCTCGCCTTCACCAGGAGGCCCCGGGAATCGAACCCGGGGCCTCCCACATGGTAAACGGGAGCCCCATCGATTGAGCCCCATCCGCTTCCCTGTTTTTTTTTATTTTTGAGGTGTAGGATTTCTTTATATATGTTGGCTATTAAGTGCCTATCAGATATATGGCTACCAAATATTTTCTCTCTTTGAGTAGGTTGCCCTTTCACTTTCTTTTTTTTTAGGAGTTACCAGGTGCTCAACCACTGAGCTACACCAGCTCCCAATGATAGTTGATTTTTTTCATTTGTTTGTTTTTAGGAGGTACCGGGGATGGAATTCAAGACCTCATACATGAGAAGCAGGTGTGCAGCCACTTGAGCTACATCTGCTCCCTCACTTTCTTGACAAACTCCTTTGAGGTGCAAAAGTTTTTAATTTTGAGGAGGTCCCATTTATCTAATTTTTCTTCCATTGCTTGTGCTTTGGATTTAAAGTTCATGATACCATTTCCTAATACAAGATCTGTAGATGCTTCCTTACATTATCTTCCAAGATCTTTATGGTCTTGGTTCTTATATTTAGATCTTTGATCCATCTTGAGTTAATTTTTATATAAGGGGTGAGATGGTGTTCCTCTCTCATTCTTTGGATATGGATATCCAGTTCTCCAAGCATCATTTGTCGAAGAGGCCTTTCTCTCCCAGTTGAATGGTCTTGGTGGCCTTGTCAAATACCAGTTGACTCTATATGTGAGGATCTTTATCAGAACTCTCAATTTGGTTCCATTGGTCAGTATGTCTATCTTTGTGCTAATACCATGCAGTTTTGATCACTGTAGCTTTGTAATATGTTTTAAAGTCAGGTAACGTGATTGCTCCAATTTCATTTTTCTTTTTCAATGTGTCTTTGGCTATTCGGGGCTTCTTGCCCTTCCAAATAAATTACATAGTTAGCTTTTCCAATTCAGTGAAAAATGCTTTGGTAATTTTTTACTGGGATTGTGTTAAATCTGTAAATCAGTTTGGGTAGGATAGACATCTTAATGATGTTTATTCTTCCTATCCATGAACAGATAATATTCTTTCATTTATTTAGGTCTTCTTTGACTTCTTTTAACAGTGTCGTGTAGTTTTCTGCATACAAGTCCTTTACATCTTTAGTTAAATTTATTCCTATGTAGTATTTGACTCTTTTAGTTGCTATTGTAAATGGGATTTTTTTTTCTTGATTTCCACCTCAGATTGCTCATTATTGGTGTACAGAAATGCTACTGATTTTTTGCACATTGATCTTATAACTTGCCAGTTTACTGAACTCGTTTATAAGCTCTAGAAGTTCTGTTGTAGATTTCTCAGGACTTTCTATGTATACAATCATGTTACCTGCAAGTAGTGAAATTTTTACCTCTTCCTTTCCAATTTTGATGCCTTTCATATATTTTTCTTGCATAAGTGATCAAGCAAGTACTTCTAACACAATGTTAAATAAGAGAGGTGAAAGTGGGCATCCTTGTCTTGTTCCAGATATTAGAGAGAAAGGTTTTAGGATTTCACCATTGAATATGATCTTAGTTGTGGGTTTTTTCATATATATACTTTATCATGTTGAGGAAGTTTCTTTCTATTCCTATTTTTGAAGTGTTTTTATCAGGAATGGGTGCTGTATTTTGTCGAATGCTTTTTCTGCATCTATAGAGATGATCATGTGATTTTTTTCTTATGATCTGTTTATGTGTTGTATTACATTGATTGATTTTCTCATGTTGAGCCCCCCTTGCATACCAGGGATGAAACCCACTTGGTCATGGTGTATAATTCATTTGATGTGTTGTTGAATATGATTAGCAAGTATTTTGTTGAGGATTTTAGCATCTAGGTTCATTAGAGAGATTGGTGTATAGTTTTCCTTTCTCATGGTGTCTTTGTTTGGCATTGGTATTAGGGTGATTTTGGCATCATAGAATAAGTTAGGCAATGTTCCCTCCACTTATATTTTTTGGAAGAGTTTAAACAGGATTGGTATTAGTTCTTTCTGGAATGTTTGGTGATATTCACCTGTGAAGCTCTGTTCGTGGGGTCTTCTTAGTTGGGAGATTTTTGATGACTAATTCTATCTCATTACTTGTTATTGGTCTGTTGAGTTCATCAATTTTTTCTTTTGTTAATGTAGCCTGCTTGTGTGTTTCTAGGAATTTGTCCATTTCTTCTACATTATTTACCTTGTTGGCATACAATTTTTCAAAGTATCCTTGTTGGAGAAGATGCTGAGAGTCAGAGCATAAAGGGTTAAGCATTCAAAAAGCATGCTTGCTGGCAGAGACACATTAGTAAATGTCTCCAAGGACACTGCATACTGCAGATATCAGTGGGAGGAGGTAAGGTGAAATGAACTCACCACACAGATGTTATTGTCTGAATTCCCTCTGAATTCCCAGGAAAGTTTGTCTGGGAACTCACAAACAGGTAGCGTTCTCACGCACCAAGCTGAGATATTAGATAGACTAAGGCATTTAGGGCTAGAAACAATGTTTATACTTATGCCCCTTGGTAGACTGCCAGAGAAGGCAGTGTTCTTGCTGTAGTAAGAGAAACACAATGGGAGAGCAAGGTTGGGGGGAGAATTTATGCACTGTTGTAAGCTGAATAAAAGAGAGGGTCACAGTGATCGCAGGGCTGTTTTGCCTGAGTGAGCTGCAGCCCTCTGCTTCGTATGCATCAACTTGTCTGACTCTTCCTTTGTGCCACACACTGACAACAACATAGTGGCGCCCAACGTGGGGCCCGAGGTGAGTTGGGAATCTTGTTGATCTAATGGGTGTTTAAGTGCTGCGCGGTTGGTATGCAGAGCCGTCGGGAGAAGCAGAGATTATGGGTAATTTCCCATCCCAGATTAATGAGTATGCGGGGATTTTGAAATCTCAAACCTGATCTTAAAGAAATGCTGGTTTCAAAAGATTTAGTAAGATCGTAAGCCTCCTACTGCCTACATAATGATAAGGCTGTGGGATGATAGGGGCTAATAGAATTAAACCACTAGAAGATTAGAAAAACTTGGCAACATTCGTGTTTTCTGTTTTGTTCCCATGCTGATTCTGGTTGGGCCAGTGTGACCAAATTGATAAAATTAGTGCAAAATTTTTATTAAGGTGTTAAAAGGAGCTTTTAGTTTTGGATCACTAGCTTACTCCTGAACTTTAAGCCTAAGTGTACTCCTAAAGAGTAATAATCCAAAATATACATGTTAAATATCTGTATAAACTGCTAAATTAAAGCTTAAATGTATTTATGCTGTTTAAGTTGTCCTGGCTGGTTGCTGATTATGAACAAAAGTGTTTCAAAAAACAAGCTTATATATTACCGTTAACACAGATTCCAGAAAAAATCTTAAAAACAGTAAAATCAAAGATGTGAAATGATGGAGAGCTTGAACACAGCCATACCAAAAAAGTGAAAATTATGGGTCAAATTAGTAAGCTTTATGTTTCTGTTGGTGTGTCATAACTCTTTTTGTGTTTGTTTGTTCAGTGTCAATATCTATTTTGATACCTCTGGATGGTAATATTAAATTGATAAATGAAAATTCTTAAAAGAGCTCTACTAAAATTTGGTAAATTTGTTTAAGAGAATGTGTTCTGTGAAGGTAAAATTTGTCTTAAGATAAAATGACTATAGTCTATGTGGTTAAGAATAGTTATGGAGAGTTTGAAGAAGCA
>JAQZBX010090495.1:0-12532 GCA_029593785.1 Cabassous unicinctus
AAAAGCTGAGATTTTGGGTTAAATAAAAATGGCTATGAATAGAGTATGACCTTAAGGACCCAACTTTGAAGTTGGGATTTCAAACCCTAAAATCCCACTTCTGTCTCACCCCAATCAACATGGCAGAGTGAGAGGCTTCAGGGCTCGGTCCTCCCACAGAAGCTTTGAACAACCAACAAGAACTGGCAGAAACATCTCTCTTAAGGTTCCAGAAAACAGTTAAAGGATTGCAGTAACAGGGTGAATGCCGAATCATGAAAAATCATCTTAAAAACATAGGGGAGCCCACCCTGATCAAAATGGTGGCGTGAAACACTTCAGGGCTCCGAACCCCCACAGAAGCTTTGAACAATCAGTAAGAACTGGCAGAAACATCTTTCTCAGTTCCCTAGAAAACAAAGGACTGTAGTAGCAGAGCAAGTGCTGAAACAAGAAAAAGGCCACTTAAAAGTGGTAGGATCTTTTAGCACCCTGGCTACGCTTCCCACCCCTCACCAGCTCAGTGCAGAGCTGGCCCCTGCTCCCAGTTTGGATCCCAGTTTGAATCCCAGTTTGGTCACAGTTCTGGAGGGAGCATGCACATACTGGGAACAGATATGTCTGGCCCAATCTGTCTAGTGGTGACCAGAGGGACTTGCAATCCAAAACTTGCTCTGTGTGTAGAAGGCAGCTCATGGAACTCTCCAAAATGCTGTGGGAGAACAGTCAAGTCATGCTGACTTGGGCAAGGACTCGCTGGCTGTAGAAAATACAGTACAGTGTCTGGGACTGTGCAGAAACCTTCCCAGGGAAGAAGGGACCTTCATAATCATGTAAACAGGACAATTACTAGGGCTAGATGCCCAAGAAAAGAGGCATGTGTAGAAAGGGTCAGGGAGGCACCAATGCTTTGGCCTGGAGTGATTCTTGAAACTCGCATTGTATGGATAAGCTCTGAAAAAGGAGAGCACAAGCACAAGTCAATCTGCAAAGACAGGAAAGATTCTCCTCCTTTTCCTTCTCCTTCTCCTTCTCCTTCTCCTCCTCCTCCTCCTCCTCCTCCTCCTCCTCCTCCTTCTTCTTGTTAGCTCCTGTCAATCAAGAAAAACTCTTTCATAATACTAGCTGGATATAAGCTTAAGGGACGGAAAACTCAAAGTTAAAATTCCTGCAATAACATTAAAATATCAAATCTCCAGATTTCAACAAAAGGTTACAACACATACAAAGAAACAGGAAGCCATGGCCTCAGCAAAGGAGAAGATTAAAGCATTAGAAACCATCAATCAAGAGGAACAGACCTTGGACATTCCAGACAAAGACTTTAAAAACATGATTCTAAATATGCTCAAAGAGCTAATGGAAAGCGTAGACAAAGAACTATAGGAAATCAGGAAAATGATAAACAAACACAAAGAAAATATCAATAGAGAGATGGGAATTATGAAAAGGAACCAAACAGAGCTCAAGACCACAGCAATAGAAATAAAAAATTCCCTATAGGGGTTCAACAGGAGACTGGAGCTTGCAGAAGAATCAGTGAACCTGAAGATAAGACCATTAAAATCATGCTGTCTGAGGAGCAGAAAGAAGAAAGAATGAAGAAAAGTGAATGGAGCCTGGGAACCTGTGGGATACAATCAAGCATTCCAGTGTATGCATTATGGGAGTCCCAGAAGGAGAAGAAAGAAGGAAAGGGGCAGAGAGAATAGTCAAAGAAATAATGGCTGAAAACATCCCAAATTTAATGAAAGACATGAATATACACATCCAAGAAGACCAACTAATTCCAAACAGGATAAACCCAAACAGACTTACATCATAGCATATTATAATCAAATTGCCAAATGCCAAAAACAAAGAGAAATCTGAAAGCTACGAGAGAGGCTATATGTCAATGTCACATACAAGGGACCCTCCAGAAGATTAAGTGCTGATTTCTCCCTGGAAACCATGGAGGCAGGAAGGCAGTGGGAAAACATAGTTAAAGTGCTGAGAGCAAAAAATTGCCAACCAAGAATTCTATATCCTGCAAAACTATCTATTAAAAATGAGGGAGGGATTAAGGCATTCCCAGATAAACAAAAGCTGAATGTTTCATTACTACTAGACTAGCCCTATAAGAAATGCTAAAGAGAATACTGCAGATTGAAAGGAAAGAACAAAAGACAATAAATCAAAGCCACATGAAGAAATAAAGACCTCTAGTGAAGGTAACAACATGCATAACTATAAATGCCAGTACTCTTGTATTTTTTAGTTTATATTTTCATTTTTTCTTCCTACAGGATCTAAAAGGCCAATGCATGAAATGTAATGAAAAATCAGAGGTTGGGATTCATAATGCATAAACATGTCATTTGTGACAAGACCTACAAAAAGGTAGGGGACAGAGGGGTATAGGAACATGGTTTGTATATACTATTGGAATTAAGTTGGATTCAAAGCAAAGGAGATTTTTATAGATTTAGGATTTTAAATTTAAACCTCAAGATAGCTACAAAGAAAATATCAAATAATATGCAAGCTCATAGAGACAGAAATTAGAGTACAGTTTGCCAGGGGCATGAGGCAAGGGAAATGGGAAGTTAATGTATAATTGGGTTAGGGTTTCTGTTTGGGGAGATGGGAGATTGTGAGGGTACTACAATATTGTGTATGTGATTAATCCCATTGAACGATATGCTTGGGAGTGGTTGAGATGGGAAAGTTTATGTTTGCATATGTGTTCCTACAGTTAATTTTAAAAAGAAAGAGCAATTAAAGAGATGATATCAATTAAACACAATACACGATACTGGATTGGATCTAGCAAGGGAGGAGAAAAAGCTCAAAGGGCATATGAAAAATTGGAATATAGAATGTAAGCTTTATGTCAATGTTAAATTTCTTGACCTTGATAACTGCCCTTAAGGTGGTGACATGAGTGAATATCCTTCTTCTTAGGAAATATACTGGCAGTATTAAGTGTTCAAGGAGCATGATGCATACAACCTACACTCAAGTGTTCAGAAAACAGATTGATAAATACACGGATTAGATGGATAGATAGATATAGATAGGTGGATAGATACAGATGGATGGATAGATGGATAGATAGAATATGGCAAATGTGGCTAAATGTTAAAATTGGTGGATCTGGCTTTCTGTGGGGATAAGGGTACTTTGGATTTGTATTATTTTTGTAACTGTCCTGTAAGTTTGAATGTATTTCAAAATATAAAATTTGGGGGGTAGGGCAGGCATTTGTGAAACAGGAGCAATCTAGCACTTGGTCAATTATTCACCAGGATAGATATAGCAGAAAATTAGCTACATCTTTCCAGGTTTTTTGTTTGTTTGTTTGTTTTTGTTTTAATTCCTGAGTGTGTGCGTGTGTGTATATTTTTTTGTTGTTGTTTTTGTTTTTGTTTTAAAAGATTTATTTATTTATTTATTTATCCCCCCCCTTGCTGCTTGTGTTTGCTGTGTCCATTCGCTGTGTGTTTTTCTGTGTCTGCTTATCTCCCTCTTGCTGTGAAGTCTTGCTGCATCAGCCCACCGCGCCGCGCGGGCCGGCCTGCCCTCACAAGGAGGCGCCGGGACGCGAACCCGGGGCCTCTCATATGGTAAACGGGTGCTCTATCCATTGAGCCACACCCACTTCCCTGTGTGTGTCTATGTATTTTTTATTTATCAAATTCAATGATTCGCAATGGGTTAATATCTTCTTATGGGGAGTTTCTTCCAAAACACTGAGGGCCCAATTGTAGTTGTGCAATGATTGGGTTTATTAAAGAATAATTTTTGTAAAAGGTAAAATCATGACTGTCACATAAACATTGAATGAATCTGTGTCAAAGATTTTAACTCAGTAATTAATGAGGGAACCTGAGAGGTGTTAAAACCAGTTTAAAGGAGAATCCAAAGAGCAGATACATTTACAGGCCAATAGAAATGCTGAAATGAGTTTGCTTAATGAGGCAAAACTGGCTTCTTGCACAGTGGAGGAGGGGAGTCATTTAAATCCCCACCGGACACAATGTGCATTTCTATGGACAGGAATTGTTTGCATTACTACCAGTTTGCTGCAGGTTAACTTCTGCTGTAAACATAGCTGTAAAATAACTTAGTCAAAGCCAGTAAAGGGCGAAGGTAACCTGGGTTGATGAGCTAGTCAGGACTCTCAACATTTCAAAGCCTTTTCCATTTTTTTTTTTGCAGGAGCTTCTGGCATTTAGTGGCCAGGAGCCCAGGGATGCCACACAACAAATAGTTGTCCTGAGTGCCCCCATGACTTCAGAGGTCCTTCCGGATATTTCTGCAGGTGAAAACTTTATTATCAGTTAAGGCTCAAACCTAATGCCATAGGAACACAAAGTATCTGATGTGTCTTTTAATGTGTATTGAATATATTAGATTTTACTCCAGTGTAAAATCTCCTCCTTTCTTCTATTTCCAGTATTTCTTGTACGGAATTGCTTTTGATTGTCTTGCTACCCCTAAATGCAGGCTTTCTCATCAACAGGAGAAGCCAACATCTCACTGATTCTTTGTGTCTTATAGTGGAGCTGTTCCCAAGCACATATTATTTGTTAATTTTATGTAACTCTACTCCTCTGTTATTTTTATTGTAAGCAATATTCTACAAGTAATTTTCCTTTTATTTCTCCTTGGTAGTGAGTGTAGCCAGAACAATATTCTGATTTTTTAAATTATGAGTATAGATAGATTATTTATGAATTTCATTTCAGAAAGTGTAAGGCACTACTGTAAAATATTGGTTATAAAAGCGGGTGGTGGGTTAGTCTGGTAGGGCTGAAAACCACTGTTTCCGTAGAATACTGCCACCTGGTTTGCCCTTTCTCCAGCAACAGCATCCCAGTACTCTTTGCAGGAGCAAATCTTTCCCAATTGGGTGCATTTGGGGGGGGGGGAGCACATGCCAATCAAAGCACCCAATCCCCCAAAAGGGGTGGGCAATCCCCCAACCTCGGCCAAACTTTTGCTCCCTTCTTCAAAGCTGAGTCTTAACCAGGGGGACTGAAATACAAAAACCAGTTGAAACTGGTTTATTCTGTTAGCCAAAGTCGGTTTCTGTTGCTTATGAAGAGCCCCACCCAAAACAAAACAGAGAAAACAAATAGGAAACCAATAAAAGATAACCCAAGTCTTACTAGAATAGCTACCTAAAATATTAATGGTGCACTTTAAAACTAAAACCAAAAAGCCAGCTTGGGACAAAGAAACCTTTCCTGCTCCTATACACACAAGAAACATCTACGGGGCCCCTAACATGTGGGGGACCCTGTCCTGAGCAGTGGTGCTAAAATGGTGCCGAGACAGGTGTATGCAGAGTCGCGGGGGGTCCCAGAGAGCCGACAGGGTAACCCCTATAGCCATCCTTCCAAAACCAGAGAGGGATATTTATGGAAGGAAGCATCTACATCCGATTTTTATAAAACAGTTCACATTCTAAGGTCTTCCTCTTTGTGAAATGATAAATGCTTGTGTCATGTGAGCAACAGAACCTTAATTTTTCTTGTCTCTTATTTTTAAGTTCTGGATTCGCTGTCTGGAGCTTTCCGGAAGCAGAGAGCCCTGGTTCAGCAAAGGTGGTTTCCATTTGCATTTTTTATCGGCCAGAGACCGCAGAGCCAGTCCTCATGAGGAACGTCCTGTTCAGAGAATCCTTAATTTATGTAAAATAGCACAGTCTTCTACTAATGTTGTTCAGCCAATGCTCAGGCCCCGGACTGGCCTCTGCAGGGCTGCTGGCAGCATCCCTCAGTGGGCACATGGCATCTGTGGGTGTGGGGGCTCCACTCTCAAGGTCATGCTCACGTCAGCTTCCAGTGAAAGACCCCAACTCATCCGTCCCCAGGAATGAGCTCCTCTGCCAAGCCACCTTCGGGCTACCTACACGACTAGTTTCCTTGGCTTTGGACCGAATTGTGTAATTCTATACCTTCGATCCACCTATTCTAAATATCCAAGCTGATCTTGAATGAAAAACTCAACTTTGGCTGGTGGTCAGCAGGCAGAAAGAGAAACACGCCCTTTAAACTTCTCTTAAAGAGGACCTGATTGTTGTTTTTTTTAAATTATTATTACTAGAAGTACAGAAGGGCTGAAATGTAAAGCGCTGTCTTGGCCCCACCTCCTCACCCTCAGTCAATGTCCAGGTCAATCACTCTTGATGCTGTCTGAGCTTTGGTACTTCTAGAAGCAAGGCATCTAAACAATACTTGTTAAACTCCGGGTTTAGCTTTGTCACCTTCAGACACCACTTGCTGGCGCCGTGCCATGGACTTAGCACTCGACTCCTCCCAGCAGCCTGATTTTGACCTCCCTCTTCAGAAGCAGGAAACGGTGCTGTAAAGGCATACGGCATGGATTTGAAGCTCAGCTCGACTGCTCCCTCACTGTGGGAACTTGGACGAGCTATTGCATTTCTTTGTGCTTCTCTTTCCACAGCTGTGAAATAGGGTAATGGGGTAATAATACCGACCACAAGGTCGTCTTGGGGAGAGCAGCCCCCCTTGCCCAGACACACACAGGCGTACATGATTTCCCCACATTTTCCAGAGCCTGAAGCCCTTCCCCACCTCCCCCTGCAGTGCCCTCCAGGGGACAAGTGCAGGCAGCCTGGACTCCAACTTTGGCTTCCTCCAGCACCAGCTCTGGAAAGAGGGCAGGCCCCTTGCACCTGCTTTGCCTCGGTTTCCTCGTCTGTGTCTTCCCTCACGCCCCCAAGCCATCTCATCCCAACTGATGGCTTTAAGTACTAACTCTATGCTGAGAATCCTCAAATTGTTGAATCCTACTCTGACCTCTCCCCAGAAACTCATACCCTATACCCCACTGCCCTCTTCACTCCGCAAATGGAGCGGCACCGAAACTTAAGTCTTGCTCTTCCTCGTGCCCAAAATGCATTCCTGTGTGCCGTCCTTCCACTTACCCGGGCTGGAGACCTGAAGTCCTCCTGTCTCCTCCCTTTCTCTCAGGCAGCTCCAGCGACAGCACGTGGCACAGAAGAACTGCCCAGCTGGGCCCAGCGACCCAGAATCACGAAAGGTAATAAAACGTGTGTTATTTTGAACCACTAAGCTTTGGGGTGGTTGGTTGCACAGCTATAGAGAACTGAGGCAGTCGTGCTTTCATGTGCAAATGCTGTAGCTACATCCCTGGTATACATCCAGCTGGGTCTTCAAATATCATCCACTTTTCTATTTCCTAAAATTCAAGGCTATCCAGCCACAATAATGGAGTAATATTTGTACAATTACTTAAAACGCTTTTTTCAAGTGAACCATAAAAATTGGCTCACCTTTCTTATTGTTTTATTTACATTTACATTGTAGTAAAATGCATATAACATAAAATTTACCATTAGTGACATTGAAGACATTCACCAAACTGTGCAACCCTCGCGGCTATCTAGTTCCAGGACATTTCTATCACCCCAAAAGGAAACCCCCATTCTCCTTACCCCCACCTCATAACAACCACTAATGTGCTTTTTCAATCTGTGGATTTGCCTCTTCTAGACATTTCATGTAAATGGCATCACACAGTATGTGGCCTTTTGTGTCTGGCTTCCCTCCCTGAGCATAATGTTTCAAGGGCCATCCATGTTGTTGTATGTAGCAACGCTTCGTTCCTTTCCACGGCTGAGTAAAGCCCCTGGCGTGAACATGCCACGTTTAGCTTTGGCTCACCTCGATCACGCACCTGCTCCTGAGCATAACCATGGTGGTGACGGACGTGCCTGTTGACTGAACACTTGCAAGGCGTCACCCACCGTTCCAAGGGCTTTCCCCATAGTAACACGCCTGACCTTTACCCCGGCCCTATGAGGAAGGTGATGTTATTGTCCCCATCTTCCAGATAAGGACACTGAGGCACAAAGGCAATACCCACGGCATGGCAGCTAGAAAAGTGGGGAGCTGAGACTTGATCCCTGACTGACCCCAGAGCCCAAGTTCACAGCCGTACAAGAAGCTGCCTCTCAGAACAAGAAGAGCCACTAGCATCTATTGGCAGATTGCTACATCACAGACATCAGTTATTGAACTATTCCTCACCACAACCCTTGGAAGTAAGTCTATTATTATCTCCAGGAGATAGGGGAGGAAACTGAGGCACAGTAGGATGGAGTCACATAGCAGGATGGCTCGGGCAGAGCTGGGAGTCGCCCCCTGGTGTCGGCTGCAGAGCCCACACCTTCCCAGCTCTGCTACATCAGGAAGGTGGCATTAAAATAACTATCCAGCGATGTCCATGGAAAGAGTCCCACGTGCCAGCTAGGCTCCTTGCCGGCTCTGTCTATGGTGGGCAGACCACCATCGTGAAAGCATCGTCCTGGCCCCAGATTGCCCCTGCCAGGACGGGCAAAGCCCCATTTCCACGGCTGCTCCCACCCGACTTCCGGCTGCGGGTCTCGCTGCCTGAGGCTGCACTCATCCAAGGCCAAGGCCAGTTCCTGGGCTCCGGCCCCTTCCACCCTGGCCCGTCGCTCCGGTTCCCTCAGTTGGGGCACTCATCCTGACAGCGCCCCCTTCTCTGGAGCTGCTGACACAATCTCCTTTCTTCCTCCACCTGGGTGGGCTCCTGCACACTCATTTAGTGAGCTCAGGTTGGGCCACGATTACTGACTTTACTGTGACACTCCAGTCTTTTCAACACCATGCACATCTCTCCTTCCTTGTAGACCTTGGCTTTCCCAGACATGAATTTGGCTACAAAAATGCAAAAGGACCGATGCCTCCTGTTGAGTCGGGCAGAGGCATCCTCTGGGCTGCTGAGGAAGTGGGTGTTTGGATTCTCTGGAGCAGGCTTTTTTTCCCCAGTTTTTTTTTTACCAGGACCCACAATAAGAGATACGTTTTTCATGAGGACACAGTACAAGCACACATGCACACGTGCAAATGAAACAGCTTCACAAGTGTAGCTTAGGGATCCTGCTGATACCCTGATATTTCTATCGTGCTCAATTCTACTCTGCTCTGTTCTGCTCGGTTGCGTTTCATCTTTTATTTTATTTTATTTTTTTTTTAATTTTATTTATTTATCCCCCCCTTGCTGTTTGTGCTGCTGTGTCCAATAGCTGCGTGTCTTCTCTGTGTCTGCTTATCTCCCCCTTGCTGTGAGGTCTTGCCGCATCAGCCCATGGCGCCGCGCGAGCCGGCCTGCCCTCACAAGGAGGCGCCAGGAAGCGAACCCGGGGCCTCTCATATGGTAAACGGGTGCTCTATCCATTGTGCCACACCCGCTTCCTGCCGTGAGGTTGCTGCATCAGCCCACCGCACCGCCCAGGCTGGCGTGCCCTCACAAGGAGGCCTCGGGACGCGAACCCGGGCCTCCCATATGGTAAACGGGGGCTCTATCCACTGAGCCACACCCGCTTCCTGCGTTTCATCTTTTAAATGCTGACTGAGACCCGCTGCACTGACCAAGACTCATGGACGGGTGGAAGCATGGTCTGAGAGCTGTGCTCCCGAGCTCTGACACCACTCTCATTCTCACAGCGGCTCCCCCAGAGGGCCCCACTTGCAGAGGTCCTTCCAGAGCATCGTGAGAGGACAGATGGAAAAAAGTAAAAAAACTCCTATGTCCCTAGGGACACAATCAGCAAAATCCACAAAGCAGGACATTCAACAGGACGCCCCCCCACACACACACACACAGGATGGACATAAGGGATGAAATACGGGCCTTCTTTGGATATTTATTCCAAAGAAAACTGGAAAAAATATATTGACTGGACATTGGATGATATTAAAGGGATTACCGCTCATTAATTTTAGGTGAGATCATGGTATTGGATTGTGTTTTTAAAAGGTTTTCCTTATCTTTTAGAGATAAATACTAAAAGATTGATGATATATTATCTAGGATTTGCTTTTAAACAATCCAGAAGAAGGAAAAAAAAAACAAGTGCAGATGAAAGATTAGGCGTGAGTGTTGACGCTGGGAGCAGGTACACAGAGGCTCATTGCACTTCTCTCTCTACTTTAAAATAAGCATAATAAGAAGTCAAATTAAAAGGCCTAGAAATAAAACTACCTGACCGAAACCCTTACATAAATCAAAGAATTCCAAACAGACAGTGTTTGAGACCATTACAGCAAGTAGTGGTAAGAATATGGGCTGCGAAGCCAGACGCTCTGGCTCTGACCTGGCTTTCCCACTTCCTGGCTGCCTGGCTGTGGACAACTTACTTCCTCTCTCAGCTTCAGTTTCCTCCCTTGCCACCAGGGAAAATAATGTCTCCAGGAGAGCATCATTAGGAGGATCCAGGCAGGTGAGCACTTGGACGTTTACTTCACACACAATTATCTCTGTGTAAGCAGTGATAAACTGTCAATATTAATCAATTTTTAAAGTCCTGAGCCCACTGCTCCCACAAAATGTTGCAGCTATACGTGGCTTTGTAATTAAAAGGGGACAAGCAGAAGTGAAATATGGCAGCTGCTTTGGATGTTCCTTAAAAGAAACCTGGTGCTTTAATGCTTTCTGACTTCATCTCTTCCTCTTTCCCGCTGGCAGGTGTGTGAAGTCTGGGCCTGGAGCTCGAGTGGTCATCCTGGACTGTGAATTGTCCCTGGGAATGGAGGCCTCACATGCCAGAGGAGCAAGAATGAAGAAATCAGGGTCCCTGAGTGCTTGGTGGAGCAGAGCCCCAAAGCCAACCTTGAGCTGCACACCTCCAAACCCTTACGTGAGAGAAAAGTAAACCTATGTCTGTTAATTCTGAGGTTTCAGGTTTTTTGTTGTTTTTTTTTAATTTGTGTTTGGGGTGTTTTATTCACAGGAGAACATAATCCTGCCTGATGCATAAAGTGATAATCCAAACATCAGAATTGCTGTCAACTCAGAGGAGGGACCACGAATTGATAAAGAAAACCATTCTGCATCTGGAAAGCCAAAGGACATTGTTTTTCCCCTTTTCAATAGATGAAGCTGAGAGAGGAGGCAATGAAATCATTCTGACTTGTCTGGACTTGGGCGTTTTTATTCCTTTCTTTTCTATCTGTTTTTTTTTCAAATGGACTTAGGTGCAGCAAAAACAAGGAATGAAGATTGAGTTTGAGCTATAAAGCCATGTGTGAAAGGAAGCTGACAGGCGGAAAGCATTATGCATCCTTCCAGACGGCGTGCTTCATCTCCCCTCCTTGACCCAAAGCTCCTGATCTGAGCTTCCAGAACCTGCTCACATGGTACCTCATCTGCGGTCCTTCCTCTGGTCTCCTGAGAGAGTGTCAGTCGTGCTTCCATTACTGGACAAGCGCTAATGCGTTGTTAACATCTGCAAAAGTTTTCATGATCATTTTGTGTTCTCTTGCCCAGCATCCATTCTCCTTTCTTTCAACATTAGCCTTTCCCCCCCAATTTCCAGCCCACATGACCTGGGTGGGGCCCGTCCCCCAGCCTCAGGAACAGAAAACTTCGTCAAGCTCAAGCCAATCACCATATACCATTCATCTGATCACGCCATTGGTCTAGGACTGGCCACATGACCTAATGGTCTCAGCAAAATTAATTTTGAGGCTAGGAAGTCCTGCCTCTGGTATGGCCAAGTAGGCGTCTATTGAGCCAGTCCTCCCACATACCTGAAACCAGTATACCCCCTGCCCTTTAATGTGAATCATTAAATTTCCCTTTTGTTCAAGCAAATTTGAGTTGGTTTTGTTTTGCTTTTGGTCACTTGCAGTAGAAAGAGTCATACTGATTGTCTTATGTAGGATCCTTCCAGAAGCAGACACAATGCAAATTTGATTGCCAGTAATTCATTTAGAAGATGTGAACAGTAAGTGAGTGGGGAATTGAGATTTGAAAGGAGGGAAGCAGAGCAGGGTGACTTGATGAGTAGGTCCCGGGAGGGGCACCTAGGGCTCAGTACCCCTGGGGGCCTCTAGGAGATCGTGCAGAACACAGCAAAGAGCCCACGCAAAGGGCAGGAGAGCGGGGTGTTTAGTCACCAACTCCATCCATCTTTGGTCGGGGGCTGTCCCTGGGGCATTGACGTTCTGTCCCCTCCAGCCTGCCCCATGGACAGGCTGAGCACACACCAGCACCAAAGGCTCTTGAGCAAAGAGTTACAGGGGCTTGTATAGACATTTTGGGCATGTACATGGATGGTGGGTGCCAAGGGGAGGTGTGCGGCCCCAACGGTGTCTGTTATGCTGCCCTCAGGACTGGCTTCTGGGCAATGCTGTGTCTTTAAAAGCAGAATTAGCTTTGCTTCCACCACCACGTGCCCAGTATATAGCGTGGCAGCTGACATGTAGCAGAGGCACAATAAACACGCTTTTTTCTCTGGATGGCAGGAGAAATATTGAAATTGATTGAGGGGGAGGGGGGCAGACAGCCGTCTGCAGTGACTGGTTTTCCACTCATAAAAAGCTAGTGGAAATTCAAAATTAAAGTGGCAGAATGTCTGACTGTAAAGGATTTCCTACCTGATAAGAAAATAGAGGACTTCGCATATTCTTTTAAGCAGAAGTTTTATTTAGTGAAAGTTTTGAATGTTACAAAAGGCCTAGGGCCTTTTTTTTTTTTTTTCTTTTTC
>JAQZBX010090496.1:0-12503 GCA_029593785.1 Cabassous unicinctus
TTCCCCATACATTTTTATAGGTTATGAAAAAATACAAAATGACCTGTATCTGTCTTTGCAATATCACACAGGACAATTCCAGTTTCCAAAAATTGCCCCCATATTGCACATATTCTTCCCTCTCCCTCCCCTCAAAAACTCTAGTGTCCACTGCCTTTATATCAATGATAAAATTCTTCCATTGGTGGAATAATCATAACTCTACTTTAGTCCATGGTTGTTTTAAACCCTTTATTTGTTCATTCTTCAATTTTGAGGATTTGAGGATGGTGTTGCCTACCCTGTCTCCAAGTGAAAGGGGACTTAGATGTCATGGACAGATGGATGGAACAGTATTGCTTGCAGTTGCAGACACTCTCTGCTTCCTGGGATGGGTGTTGTTCATCATCATCCTTTTGTTAGTTTTCCTGGATGATTCCAATGAACTGGTGAGTAGGTGTTGCAGATCCTCAAAGCAGCTTCCTCAGATAGCTGTTTGCACTTTTTCCATTGTTTTTGTGAGAGAGTTGAACTTTGCCTAAATATTTTGATATCATCTTCCCAGAAGTTCCCTGGATCAAGCTTTTTAATCATCCCACCAATCTGTGAATTTTCATTGGAGAGTTCCATCCGTTTACATTCAGAAAAATTACTGATAAGCCAGCACTTATTTTGGCCATTTTTCCTTTGAATATTATACTTCTTGCACACTTATTGTCCCTTATTTCAGCCTATGCATGTTTATTAGGGCTTTAGTTGATTTCTTGTAGTGAGAAGGATCAATCTCCTTTTCATTTGTTATGTGTGTATATACATATAATACTATATAAAGAATATATATTAAATATATTTTTTATATAAACATTTATTATATATACTAAATATTATCTTTGTTGTTACCATATACATTATATTTAACATCCTAAATATTTCACAAAGTACATTGAAATGAAACCAATTTAATTTCAAGTGCATGCTCTTTCTCTGCTCCTATACCTATCCTTTACACTTCTTTCTGTTGTTTTTGTCAAATATTATCTCTTTATATTTTGTATACCCATAATATAGAAATAGAATTATTTATATTTGATTGAATTCTAAGTAGTGTTTGAAATGAAAACATAGAGCTGCATACCAAGAATGCATCATAAAAAAAAAAAAAAAGGATACATCACTACTGGCATTTGGAGTTACCCATGCAGTTATTTACTGGAGGTATTTATTTCTTCCTATGGATCCAATCTACTATTCTTTTTTGTTTTCAAACTTAAAAACTCCTTTTAGGATTTCTTGCCAGGCAGTTAACATGCTTGTGAATTCCCTTAGCTTATATTTAACTGGGAGTGTCTTAAACACTCCCTAATTTTTTTAAACAAATAATTTTTATTGATTATATTAATAAAGCATAAATCCATTCAAAGTGTAAAATCAATAGTATTCAGTCTAATCACATATTTGTGCATTCATCACTTCAATTATTCTTAGAGCACTTTCTTTATTCCAATATTTACAATAAACAACAAACAAACAAAATTCATCATTCAATCTCTCAATTCTTCCCCTGCCCTACATAGATGTTATTCTTTTTCCTTCTCTCTAGTATATTTGTATTTATATTTTGAAACAACCATCTTATACATGCAGTACACCCATATTTGTGTTTTGCATGAGATTTTACTATCTTATACAGTTCCATATTACAGTTTTAGCTTTCCTTCTAGTAATATTCCTGAACTTAGGCTTTCCCTTTCAACCAGTATCATACCCATATAATAGCCCTGCTAGTTACAAATATCATGATATGCTTTCACCATCCTTTTTCATTTCCAAAGATTTATGAAAAATCTTTTTACCACTTCTGCACACAAGAACCCTGGGCTTTCCATTCTCTAACCTCCTTCTATTTTCTGGCGACCTATATTCTAATTATTAACTCCATATATTCAATAAATATACATGAAACAATATATTCACTATTTGTTCTTTTGTGTCTGGGTTGCTTCACTCAACATAATGTCCTCCAGGTTCATCCATGCTGCTATATGCATCATAACTTAATTTCTTCTTACAGCTGCAAAATATTCTACTGTGTGTATACACCACAATTTGTTTCTCCATTCATCAGTTAATCGGTGCTTCAGTTGTTTCCAACTTTTAGCAATCATGAATAATGCCTCTGTGAAAGTCTGTTGTGATTTTTATTGAGATTGCATTGCATCTGAAAATCAGTTTGGGCAGAATTGACACCATAACAATATCCAGTCTTCCAATCCATGAAAAGGGAATGCTTTCAATTTATTTAAGTCCTCCTTGGTTTCTTTCAGCAATGTTTGCATTTTTATAAATACAGGTCCTTTTTGTCTGGTTAAGTTTATTCCTAAATATTTGATTGTTTTAGCTGCTATAATACATAGAATTCTTTTTCTGATTTCCTCTTTAGATTACACAGCAGTAGTGTATATAAATGCTATTGATTTTTGCTTATTAATCTTGTATGCTGCCACTTTGCTGAACTCATCTATAATTTCTAGTAATCAGTTTGTGGGTTTGTTTTAGGAGATTCTAGATATAGGATTATATCATCAGCAAATAATGAAAATTTTAATTCTTCCTTTCCTAGTTGGGTGCCTTTTATTTCTTTATCTAGCTGAACTGCTCTTTCCAGAAGCTCTAGTAAAATAGTGAATAGCAATAGTGAAGTTTGGCATCCTTTTCTTGTTCCTGATCTCAGCAGGAAAGCTTTCATTCTTTCACCAGTGAGTACAATTCGAGCTATAGGGTTTTCATACATGCCCTTTAACATATTGAGAAAGGTTTCTTCTATCCATAACTTTTGGAGTGTTTTATCAAGACCTTGACAATCAGGGGGAAATGGTGAATACAAATGAGTTTTTATGGCTAAGAGATTTCAAGGTGGGTCAGGAGGATATACCAGATATTACACTTATGTAAGTCTCAGCAGTATCTCATTGATGGCAACAGTAAATAGTGCAAGTCTCCTGAAGTATTTATAGACATCCAGACATTATAGACAGGACAGAAAACTCAGGAGTCTGGCATCCTGCCAGTGGACCATATTTTGGATTTTATGCTCCCCATTGTGACAGATTTGGACTGAATTGTGGTTTCCCTACACATGGGTCTTCTGCACCTTCTATTTGAACTTATAGTTCATACCATAATTGATAGGTGTATGTCCAAGAGACATAAATCTTTGGTCTGTCTATGTGTCATTTGGGACCTGAATCTCAGCAGAATTGCAAAACTTACTCTCCAGGTCATGAAACTCTCCCAAGACAACCAACAAAGTAATGATGATGGACAACACCCATCCCAAGGAACAGAGAGAGTCCCCAAATACAAGTAATATAATTCCATCTGTCTGCCACATGGGATCTAAGGCCCCTCTCAATTAAAGGGAGATTGGGAATCACCATCCTCAAATCCTCAATTTTGGGGAAAGAAAAATGGAGTAAAGTAGACTTAATATTATCCTACTATACACTAATTTTTATTCTAACAATGGAATAACATTTATCATTGATGTGGAGGCAGTGGCCACCAGAATTTCTGAGGGGAGGTTGAGGGAAAGTAGGTGTAATATGGGAGCATTTTCAGGACATTGAAATTGTCCTGCATGACATTGCAATGATGGATACATGCCATAATATATTCTGTCATGACTTATAAAGTTGTGCAGGATAGAGTGTAAACTATAATATAAACTATAATTCATGGTTAGTGGCAATGCTTCATTATATGATCATCAAGCACAACAAATAACAAATGTACCACACTAATGAAGGAAGCTGTTAATGTTTGAAAGTGTGGGAGTGGGAAGGAGTGGGGTATATGAGAATCCCCTGTATTTTTTATGTAACATTTATGTAATTTAAAGTTTCTTTAAAAAAAGAATGAATGAGAAAAAGAGAAAAAGAAAGAGAAAGAAAGAGAAAGAAAGAAAGAAAGAAGAAAGAAAGAAAGAAAGAAAGAAAGAAAGAAAGAAAGAAAGAAAGAAAGAAAGAAAGAAAGAAAGAAAGAAAGAAAGAAAGAGAAAGATAAGGTACTGTATTTTGTCAAAACCTTTTCTGCACCAACCAAGAGGATCATGTGATTTTTCATCTTCAATTCATCAATGTGGTTTCTTACAATAAGTGATTTTCTTGTGTTGAACACTCTTGCATATTTGGGATAAAACCCACTTGATCATGCTGTATAATTACTTTAATGTCCTTTTGGATTCTGTTTGCAAGTATTTTGTTGAAGATTTTTGCATCTATAGTCATTAAAAATACTGGTCTCCAATTTAGTTTTTTTACAGTGTCTTTATCCAGTTTTTCTAGTAGGGTGATGTTGGCTTCACAGAATGTGTTTGGTATCGTACTTTCTGTTTCCATTTTTTTGGAAGAGCTTGAACACAATTGCTATAAGTTCATTTTTGAATGATTGGTAAAATTCACCTGGGAAGCCATATGGTCACAGGATTTTCATCTTTGGGAAGTTCTTTATGATTGTTTCAATCTCTTCCCTTGTGGTTGGTTTGTTGAGGTCTTCCATTTCTTCTAGTGTCAACGTAAGTGGTGTGTGTTTCTAGGAATTTGTCCATCTTGTCTATATTGTCTAGTTTTTTTGTCATACAGTTTTTCATAGTATCCTTTTATAATCTATTATTTCTGTAGGGTCAGTGGTATTGGCCCCACCTCTTATTTCAGATTTTATTTGGTTTGTCAATTTTATTGATCTTCTCAAAGATTCAATTTTTGGTTTTGTTGATTCTATTGTTTTGCTTTTTTTCTTCTCATTTCATTTATTTCTGCTTTGATCTAAATTATTTCTTACCTTCAGCTTGGTTGGTGATTAGTTTGCTGTTCTTTTTCTAGTTCCTCCAGATCTGCAGTTAGATCTTCAATTTTAGTTCTTTCTTCTTTTTTAATATAAGCATTGATTATTATAAATTTCCACCTCAGCAGTACCTTTGCAGTGTCCCATAGGATTTGATATGTTGTGTTCTTATTTTCATTTGTCTCAATATATTTGCTGAATTTCTTACAATTTATTCTTTCACCTACTGATTATTTAAGTGTGTCTTGTTTAATCTCCATATATTTATGAATTTTCCCTTTTTCCATCCATTATTGATTTCCAGCTTCATTCTGTTATTATTAGAGAAAATGTTATGTAAAACTTCAAACTTTTTAAATTTATTGAAACTTTTCTGTGACCCACAATATGGTCTACTTTGGAGGATGATCCATGAGCAATTGAAAACAAAATATATCCTACTGTTTTGGGGTGCAATGATCTGCAGATGTCTTTTAGGGCTAGTTCATTTTTCATATTTTTCAGTTCTCTGTTTCTTTACTTATCCTCTATCCAAATGTTCTAGGTAATACTGAGAGTGGTGTTTTGATGTGTCAAACTTTTATTGGAGAGGCATCACTTTCTCCCTTCAGTTTTACCAGTGTGTATCTTGGGGCACTCAGTTTAGGTGCATAAATATTTAATATAATTATTACTTCTTGGAGAATTTCCCTTTTCTATAATATAGGATGACATTCTTCATTCTTTCTAACAGTTTTGCATTTGAAATCTATTTTTTTCCAATATTAGTATAGCTATTCCAGCTCTTTTTTAATTATTATTTGCATGGAATATCTTTTTCCAACCTTTCACTTTTAACTTGGTTGTATCCTTATGTCTGAGGTGGTTCTCTTGTAGACAATATAAAGATGGTTCCTTTTTTAAATCCATTCTGTCAGTCTATGTCTTTTGATAGGGGAGTTCAAGGCATTAACATTCAATGCTATTATACTGAAGGCATTTCTTACTTCATCCATTTTGTCATTCGTCTCTCTGTTCTTGTATCACTTTATTGTCTATCTTCTTATCCTTTAGTTTACCCTTCCTAATAATATTCATTTCTAAAATCTTCTTGAGATATTTTGCCCTTTTTTCCCCATCCATGCTGCAGCACCTCCTTTAGTATCTCTTGTAATTCTGGTATTTTGGTAACACACTCTAACATTTTTTTTTTTCATTTCTCTGTCAAGTGTTTGAACTCACCTTCATTTTTGAAGGTCAGTTTTTCCAGATACAGAATTCTTGGCTGGCTGTTTTTATCTTTCAGTACATTAAATACATCATATCGTTTTCTTCTTGCCTCAGTGGTTTCTGATGAAAGGTCAGCATATAATCTTATTTGGTTTCCCTTGTATATGTTGCTATGCTTTTATCTTGCTGCTTTCAGAATCCTCTCTTTATCTCTAATATGTGTTGCTCTGAATATAGGAGCCTCAGGATAGGTCTACTCTGATTTGTTCTGTTTAAGGTGTGTTGTCATTCTTGGATATTGATATTTTTGTCATTTAAAGGGTTGGGAAGTTTTCAGTAATTATTTCCTCAAATATTCTGTCTGCCCCTTTTCCATTGTCTTCTCTTTCTGATACACTGTTAATGTTAATGTTCATAAATTTCGCTAAGACTCTGTTCCATTATTTCCATTCTCTTCTCTTTCTGTTCTCCTGTCTTTTTTCAGTTCAGATACCCTGTCTTTGAAATCAATAATTCTGTCTTCAAGCAATTCAAATCTGCTCTTATTTGGCTTTAATGTAGTTTTAATCTAACCCATCATGTCCTTCATTCTCATAAGTTCTCTTACTTTTCTTCATAGACTTTGAAACTGTTCTTTATGCTCATTCAGTGTCTTCTAAATATCCTTTCTTTCTGTAGTCATATATTCTTTAAATTTTTTGATGTGATTTAAAAGATTTGTGTGGTTATCACTGATTATCTTAAATACTGTATCTCTTCAGGATATTTGTTTAGTTCCTTTGACTGGGCGATCTCTTCTTGTTTCCTAGTATGGCCTGTAATATTTTGTTGATGACTAGGCATCTGAATATGTTGCTAGATTTACTCTGATGGCCACTTTTCCCCTCTTGCCTATTGGTTTTTATTTTAACAACTCTTTTGATATTTTGTTCAACTTATTCTAAGTATTTAAATTACCCAGCTTTAGTTATCAAAATCAGACCAGAAACTCACTAATGGGGTGCAGATTTTCTCCCAGGGTTAAGGATACAGAGAACCATAAACAGTTTTTGTCTGTGCAATTTCAAGACTAGCCACCAGATTATGCTAGTTAGCACAGATTTCCATGGTGGTGTTTCAGTCTTGGCTTTCCTGTGTTCCTGTGTCTAATCTCCAGAGCAGAGATTCAAATCAGGCTCTTCTGGCCGAAATCTCTATAGTAAATGCTCCCTACTTTCCTTACCTTTTCCCTTGAAGCAGCTGATGGGGAGCAAGTTGTCTGTTCCCCACTCTGTGGACAGCTGTGAGCCAGGGGTTTTTACCCTAGCTACATATCCTGGAGGTGGGGGAAGGCATCCCTTCCCAGCTGCAACAGGGACTTGGTAACTAATGATTTTTTTTTCTCAGCTTCTTCATGTCTCTGTACTTCACCCTTCTAGGAGTTATGTAGCACTTTCCTGGTCTGCTGACCTCCAAAGAAGGTCCCTCAGATAGCTTTTGGATCTTTCTCCATTGTTTATGTGAGATCGTTGAGCTCTACTTATTAGCCTGATTCCATCTGCCCACAATCCCCTCTCCCTCAGATTTGAAGGATATTTTTACTGGATGAAGAATTCTTATCTGGCTGTTTTTCTCTTTCAGTACTTAACTATGCTATACACTTGCCTTTTTACCTCCAAGGTTTCTGAAGAGGAATCAGCACTAAATATTCTTGGGAATTCCTTGAATTTCTCTCTTGCTTTTTTCTGAACTTTCTCTTTATATTTGGCATTTGACCTATTGATTAGGGTATTTCTTGCAGTAGATGTATTTTTAGTTCATTTTGTTTGGAGATCATCGGTTTACTTGCATGTGTATTTTCATGTCTCGTCATTTTTGTAAATTTGGGTCCAGTATTTCTTCAAATAATTTTTCTCCTCTTCTTTCTTTCTTTTCTTTCATAGACTTCCATAATGTATATATTGGTACACTAGATTTTGTTGGACAGATTCCTGAGGCTTGCTCCCTATTTATTCTTTTACCTAAATGTTCTGAGACTGAAGGATTTCAATTGTCCTGTCTTCCAGTTGGCTGTTTTTTTCCTTCTATCTGTTCAAATCTGCTGTTGAGCATTTACAGTATATTTCTTATCACTGTTGTGTTTTTCATCCCCAAAAGATATTTCAATTTTATTTTCTAATTCTTCATTTTAATCATTCACCGTCTTCTTGATTTCATTTCATTTTATGCCAGTGCTTTCCATTAGCTTAATACATTTGCTAAGAGAGATTAATTAGTGTCTTTGATTAGATGTAACAATTCCTGCTTTCTCTGCTGTTTTATTTATTTTTTCATTGATTTGAACACCACTTCCTACTTCTTTTCAGGTCTTGTGATCTTATTTTGAAAGTTTGGGTATTTGATTATTTTGATGTGTTAGCTCTGGAAGTATGATTCTCCCTTTTATTTAATGTTCTATTGTTGATTTGTTGGGTGTTGAGGTTCTTCTTTAACTCATCACTCTGTTTATTTTGGACATATCGAGCAAACTATGGTCAACAATTCAGTTTTTTCAGTTGTCTTGGAATCTTCCACTATCTCTGAGTATGTGTGATACACTTTAAGAATTCCTTTGTATTTTTGAGTTTCCCTTCAGTAACTTTCGTCCTAACTTCTCCTCTGAGATATCTGGGCCAGGCTGTTTATTTTTACTATATATTTTTCTACCTGGCATCTGTGGTCATCTCTGCTCCATTATTATATTTTCCTGTGCCTTTTCGTCCTGTTTCAACACTGGGTTCCCTCTGTGGTTACATGGATAAAGACCTTTTTCTTCACTACTTTACTGACCCCAGTAACTTATGAGTTAGGTGTCCAAGAGCTGTGGTCTGAATCTGCCTTCCCCAGAGCCAGTCAGTGTCAAAGTAAAAAAGATACCCAGTATTTTCATTTTGGTGCAACACACCAATAATTAGGCCCCACATAGGAAATGTGCACTGATGAGCCAAGCAGTTGGCATGGGTCAATCATGAATCAGACAGTTCACTGAGTATGAGAAGGTCACTGAGAAACTGCCATTGGTGAGCTCTCAGTGACCAACAAATGAATGAGTACTGGCCTCTGGGCTACAGGCATAGGTTTCTCAATCTGCTGCAAAGATCCAAACATGGGGAGAGGGACTGGAATAGTGAATTAAAAATTTCTCCCATTGTTATGCTGTCATTTTAGAATGTCTTTTTTTCTGAATCAGCTTTCATTAGTTGATCTTTAGTATTGATTTTATTCTGGAGTTTTTAGAAAATTGATTTTGGCCATATATGTTTTTTACTTCCATCTAGGAGCTTTGACAAGCATATCTTAAATTGCCATCTTGATGTTGTCATTCTTTCTTGGAGTTAAATTTGTGTCTTAATTAAAATATTAAATGTTGAAGGATTTGAAATAGGTATCTTCATATTCACTCAGGTAATTTTAATAAGATATGTAATTCAAATGGAACATTGTGAAGTATAAAAATTCTCCTTCCTTTCTATTTATTAATTTTTACTTTGATATCATGTATACAATAGAAAATACCCCATTTTAACCATGTTCATATTTACAAATCTGTGACTTTACATTCATTATGTTCTGTTCCCTACAGCACCACCTACTATCAAGTGGATTTCATCACCCCCAATCAAAATAAGGTATGTGTAAACCATAACTCTATTCTACACCAAAACTTTCCTTTGTCCTTTTTCCTTTAGGTCCCTGGTAACTTCTTTACATTACTTTTCCTTGAGCAGTGCCACTCTTGTTTGAAATCATGGAAAATGGAAACCATACCTCAGATTTCATTCTTCTTGGACTCTTTTACCATACAGGAACCCATCTCTTCTTCTTTGTGATGTTGTTGACAATTGTCTTCGTCTCCTTGCTGTTCAATGCCCTCATGATCTTCCTGATTCATCAGGACCACCGGCTTCACACACCCATGTACTTTCTACTAAGCCAACTCTCCCTTATGGACATGATGTTGGTTTTCACCATAATGCCCCAAATGGCTGCTGACTATTTGCCTGGCAAGAATTCCATCTTCCCTACTGACTGTGGATTACAGATCTTTGTCTTCCTCACACTGGCTGGTGGAGAAAGCTTCCTCCTGGCAGACATGTCTTATGACTACTATGTGGCTGTATATCCTGTCCTTATAAGCTGGCAATTATGCATGAGAATGTTATTGGGGTGTTAGTTTTTGTGAGCTGCTGATGGGATCATGTAGGATGTTGATACAGAGCTTCCCATTTTCCAATTCACATGAAAATGATCATTTTATCTGTGAGGCCTCCACGTTCCTGCGCTTAGCTTGTGCTGACACATTTGTCTTTGCGTATGCCATGTATATCTCTTGTGTTTTAATGCCCCTGATCCCAATCTCCCTGATTCTGACATCCTATAGTCTTATCCTACTTGCTGTTCTCCACATGTAATCCACAGAAGCCTGCAAGAAGGCTTTTACCACTTGCTCATCTATTTTGGCTGTGGTGGGACTCTTTTATGGAGCTATCACTTTTATTTATATGAGACCCAAATCCTAACCATGACAAGATTTGTCAACTTTTTATCCTATTTTCACACTAGCACTGAATATCCTCATCTGTAGTATGAGATACAGTGATGTGAAGGGAGCTTTGAATAAGTGTAAAGAGTCATTGTGTTACCTTAAGTCATAAATAAGATTAGTTTGATTTATTTCAAGCATAAAGGCTATTTAAAATTGTAGTATATGGTTTTCTTGGGTGAATTTAAAATTGTCTTTATATATAATTACATATTTAGAGGTACATAGGTACATGTATATTTTTTTCCTATTTTACTTTGAAATGTGGACCCAGCCGCATACTTTTCTTTCAATTGCTAAGATGTCATAACCAAGTCAAATTGTGTACTGTTAACTGTATTAGTCTGCCAAATGAGTGCTGATATGAAGTACCAGAAATCTGGGCATTTTAAAGGTTATTTATTTGGGATAAAACTTTACAATTCCAAGGTCTGGAAAGTCCAGCTTAAGGTACCAAAGTCAGCTGTCATGTGTTAAAGCAAGATGGGAGGTGATCTCTGCCTGATCTCTTAGGGCTTCCAATATCAGTATCTGGCATATGGCTTATTTCTTTCTGGGCGTTCTCAGCTTCTCAGCTGCTCTGTTCTCTTCACCTGCAAACTATCAGAAGAATGGCTTATCTCTCCCTGGGACCTCAGGATCAAACATGACGGATCTCTTTCTCTCTTCTTTTGTCTTCTTGTATGAGTACCTGTTTATTTCAACCCACCAAAGAGGCAGAGAATCAACTTGAGTCACAACCTACTGGCATGTTTGAATCAAAAGCCCTAAAAAGATTTTATCAAGTAAACTTAAAACTCTGAATTTAATACAATCTAAAGGTATCACACCCAGAGGAATAGAATAGTTTACAAATATAATCTTTCTCTTTTTGGGATTCATAAATAATCTCAAACTGCCACATCAACCCTCTTTGAAACACCAATTTTTAATAAGATATTTCTAAAATATACATCATAGTACAAATTTGTTGACAGAATGAACTAATAAGTACTCAAGGAATATTGAAGTCTCATTGTTAATATTTGTTTAATAGGGAGTTATAATTTATGACAATAAAATTATCAAATCTTAAGCAAATCTTTAAACAGTTTGGACAAGTACAAGCCCTCATGTAATTCACTCCCACTTTCAAAAGTCACCACCATCATGACCTTCATGCTTTTATGCATGAATAAGTTTTGTAAACAGATTTTAATTCAGGCTATTTTACAATTTCATATGAATGGACACTTTATGTTCTGGCTTCTCTGACTCAACAGTATATATAAATATAATATCCATGTGTGTGTTTGGGGAAGGGCCAGAAACACATCTTTATTTTTTCCCAGAAGGTACTGGGGCTACCTATGTGCCAGCTGTGCCTGGAATCTCAGTGGAGCTGCAACTCCTACCCTACAGCTCAATGGACTCATCCAAGTAACCTGGCGAGGAGACGACGATGGGCAACAGACATCCCAGGGAATGGAGAGGACCTGCAGCTGAAGGCAGGATAATCCTATCCACTATATCCATGGAATATAAGTCCTCTCTCACTTGGAGGTGGAGTGGACATCACCTTCCAAGTCCCCTTATGATGGGGGGAGGAGATGTGGACTAGAATGGACTTGGTGGTGTTCTGTTGTAGACATATTGTGATTCAGGCAATGGAAGAAATTGTAACAGTGAGGTGGAGCCGGTGGCCATTGGACATTTTTGGGGCAGGGTGAGGAGGGGCAGTTGAAATGCTTGGGCTTTTTTCAGACTTTGGGGGTTGTCCTGAGTGGTGAGGCAGCGACGAATGTAGGCCATTTTCCATCAGAATATACCATGAAGAACTGGGTGGGAGAGAGTGTGGCCTGTGATGTGAACTGTGGTCTATGCTCGGTGGCAAGGCCCCAGGATGTGTATATCCATTGCGGGTGTAGTACCA
>JAQZBX010090497.1:0-12505 GCA_029593785.1 Cabassous unicinctus
TTTTTTTTACTAGGGCTTTATAATAATTTATTATTAATATTTAATTAGAAAAGTTGTGAGCTTACAACTATGCATAACATACAGGACTCCTATTCATCACACCACCAGCACCTTGCTTGTTGTGCAACATTTGTTACAAATGATGAAAGAACACCAACAAAGTATTATTACTACTTATAGTTTATAGGTTATATTTGATGTATTTTTTTCCATAAACTACCCTACAATTAAAACCATGTCTTGCAGATTTGTTATAGTTCATGAGATAATGCTCTCATATTTGTACAGATAACCACAGTTCATCATCCACCATGGGGTTCTCTGTGTTATGCAGTCACATGCTTTGAATAATCCATCCAAAGTGGACACTCAGTGGCTCTGTTTCATCACAGAGTTGTGCTGTCATTTCTAAAATGCTTTCATCACTCAAGATTTACAAAAAAATTTTTAACTCCTTCTGCACAGATTAAGCCGCAGCTATCCATTCTCTAACCTCATTCTATTTTCCAGTGAGCTATATTCTAATTATTATTTCCATGAGGTTACATAATATATTTAGTTCATAATAGTTCAATCATACGGTATTGGTCCTTTTGTGTCTGGCTTGCTTCCCACAACATAATATCCTCCAGGTTCATCCATGTTTTCATATGTTTCACAACTTCAATTCTTCTTACCGCTGCATAATATTCCACTGTGTGTATACTCCACAATTTGTTCATTCATCAGTTGATGGACAACTGGGTTGTTTCCAGCTTTTGACTATCATGAATAATGCTGCTATGAACATTGGTGTGCAGATGTCTATTTGTGTCACTGCCCTCAGTTCTTCTGGGTATATACCTAGCAATGGTATTGCTGGGTCCCATGGCAAGTCTATACTCAACTACATTAGGAACTGCCCAACAGTCCTCCACAGTGGCTGTACCATTCTACATTTCCACGCATGGTGAATAAACATTCCTATCTCTCCACATCCTCTCCAACATTTACAGTTTTCTGACTTTTTAATAGTGGCCAGTCTAATAGGTGTGAAATGGTATCTTGTAGTTTTGATTTGCATTTCCCTAATTGCTAGTGATGTTGAACATTTTTTCAGGTGTTTCTTCATCATTTGTATTTCTTCTTTGGACAGTTGCATTTTCAAGTCTTTTGCCAATTTTTTAATTGAATACTTTATCTTTTTATTTTTGGGTTGTATGATCTCATTATATATCATGATATTAAACCCTTATCAGATATTTGATTGCCAAATGTTTTTTCCCATTGAGTTAGCTGCATTTTCACCCTTTTGACAAACTGCTTTGAGGTGCATAAGGTTGAATTTTGAGAAGGTTCCACTTATCTATTTTCTTCTTTTGTTGCTTGTGCTTTGGGTGTAAGTTTTAAGAAACTACCACCTACCACAAGATCTTGAAGATGTTTTCCTACATTTTCTTCTAGGAGTTTTATGGTTGCTGTTTTTATATTTAAGTCCTTGATCCATTTTGAGTTAATATTTGTATAAGGTGTGAGATAGGGGTCCTCCTTCTTTCTTTTGTATATGGCTAGCCAGTTCTCCTAGCACCATTTGTTGAAGACACTGTTCTGGCTTATTTTAACAGTCTTGTCAAAAATTGCTTGACTGTAAATGTAAGGGTCAATTTCAGAGTTCTCAATTTGATTCCACTGGTCAATCTGTCTGTCCTTATGCAAGTACCATGCTGTTTTTACCACTGTAGCTAAGTAATATACTTTAAAGTCAGGAAGTGAGAGTCCTCCAATTTTGTTCTTTTTTAAGACATTTTTTTTGCTATTCAGGGCCCCTTACCCTTCCACATAAATTTTATTATTAGCTTTTTGATTTCTGCAAAGAAGGCTGTTCCAGATCTCAATGGGAAAGCTTTCAGTAATTCACCATTGAGTACAATGCTAGCTGTAGGTTTTTCTTATATGCACTTTACCATATTGAGAAAGCTTACTTCTATTCCTATCTTTTGGAGTGTTTTTTATCATGAAAGGGTGATGTATTATGTCAAGTGCATTTTTTGCATCAATTGAGAGGGTCATGTGATTTTTCTTTTTCAGTTTATCAATGTGGTTTATTACACTAATTGATTTTCTTGTGTTGAACCACCCTTGAATACCTGGGATAAAACCCACTTGATCGCGATGTATAATTCTTTTAACGTGCTTTTGGATTCTGTTTGCAAGTATTTTGTTAAGGATTTTTACATCTGTATATATTAGAGATATTGGTCCGTAATTTTCTTTTTTCTTAGTATCTTTATCTCATTTTGGTTTTAGGGTGATGTTGGCTTTATAGAATGAGTTTGGTAGCATTCTTTCCTGTTCAATTTTTTGAAGAGCTTGAGCAAGATCGGTATTAGTTCATCTTTGAATGATTGATAGAATTCACCTGTGAAGCCATCTGGTCCCAGGCTTTTCATCTTTGGGAGGTTTTTGATGACTGTTTCAATCTCTTCACTTGTGGTTGCAAACACATATTTTTTTAGAGTCAATGTAGGTGATTCCTGTGTTTCTAGGAATTTGTCCCTCTTGTCTACATTTTCTAGTTTTTTGATATACAGTTGGTCATAGCATCTTCCTATGATCTCTCTTATTCTGTGGGTTCAGTGTTAATGTCCCCCCTCTTATTTTTTATTTATTCATGTCTACTCTTTTTTCCTTGTCAACAAAACAATTTGTAATAAAACAGAATGCCTGTATAGGGAACTCTCATGGTAATGTGGGGTCATTTTGCTATACCAATTAAAATTTTGATCATTTATTTGTAATGAGGAATGATTTTTATTTTTAATTACATAGGAAAATGTTCTTTATAAGAAGTAGACTATGTTCTCCATTAAATACAGAAGAGTTTAGTACCCAAATAACTATAGTGTGACTCTCTAACTTCATGAACTTAAGCAAATATGCATATGTGTTTGAGTCTTTGTGTAAATAAAGCACTAGCTGCAGAATAATTCACAAAACAATGTGGATGTATATAGAGAGATTTTTGTGGCTCCAAATCATTCAGAATAGCTTTCCTAACAATGAATCAATCATCTTAAAAGGAAATTTATATTTTACCATGAAGAGAGAATTTCATTACTGAATATTCGTTAATATAAACTCAGATGAATGGACTCTCCCAGACATTGTTACAACATGACCATTAGAAAGGGTGTATCTTTCAGTACTGTCTTTACTATGAATTAATGATTGCATAAATTAAAGGAATGAATTAGGCCAACACATTTGAAGTATATATTAAAAGGAATCAGAGAGAAACTTGATGAAATTTTCTTCCCACATGCAAGGTCCCAGGTTCATTTCCTGGCCCCACTACCATAAAAAAAAAAATGCCCCATGCTACACCAATTTTTCCCTCTCCTTCCCTCTGAACCTCAGATGGCCACTGCCTTTATATCAGTGTTACAGGTTCTTCCATTGCTAGAATAATAATAAGTCTACTTTAGTCCATAGTTGCATTTCTCTGTTAAGTTTGTTCATTCCTCAATCTTGAGGAACTGTTTTGTTTGCAGTTGTAGATGCTGTTTTTTGGGATGGGGGTTGTCATGTTTGCATTTTTCTTTGCCTTATGGGCAGACATTTCCATATTGGTATTGAAAAAAAAAGGTTAGTTTATTTGAAAATTATTATTACTAGGGTTATTTTTTGAAGTATTTATTTTGTATATATTAAATATGGCAGAAAAATTTACAGATATATTCATTCTCTAATGTATTTACTTAATAGATAGGATAGGGAAATAAGTATAAACTTAATTATATTTGCCTATATGACAAATAATTGAAGCCAACTGATTAGAAAATTCAGATATCTCATATATCATAAACAAGCCTCCTTCAAAGAGAAGGAGGATTTGGAGTGACTGAAGGTAGCTTATGTGGTAAAAATCTCTCTGTGTGTATGTATATATATTATACATTTCCCTTTACATTTTCCTTTTTTTCTCTTAACTATTTTACAAGGATCTAAATCCTGAATATTTCAATTTAAAATATAATAACATATATTAATGAATGTTATAATACAAGGAAAAACTTATTAACATTATAATACATTATTGTAAGGATATATTGAGGCTACTATCTATCTGTTTACTCTCTCCTTACTTAAATTATATAGGATTTTTCATTCCAATCACAGAATTTGATAAAGGATGGTTGCTTTGAAGATTTTTTTTCCTCCTCATAATTGAGACTTATTAATTATCTTTTAATCATTTCTATTTTTACCTGAAATTTTCATTCTTTTATTCTATATATCACACATAGTTTTAAATAATTTTGTGAAATGTCATGGCTTTTATACCTTATTTATATTTATCCTAGTTCTTATTTGTATGTGTTATTTATATTTTTTTCAACTGCCTGAATATGTATTCTCATGTAAAAAATTTCAAGTAGCTTGCAATTATTTATTTATTTACTCTATAGGAGCAAATATATAGCATACTTTATTTGCTGGTCATAAGAATCAAATATATATAATATTTCAAGATGAACCCAAAGTCTGAATTAACATTGTAAAATAGCTTTAAACATATATTTAAAATTTATTCACAGTAATTGACTCTATTAAAAATTAAGACCAAATGTGATGGCTATAATAGCTGAATATTAGTAGGATATACAGACATATATCTAAAATATAACTATATAAATATGACTGTTCAAAGTAGTACTACTAGAAAAAAGTAGGCCTCTATATTCCAGAGATATGAAGGTAAGTATAAAATATTCCAAAGATATGAAGGTAAGATACAATTTTTTAGAAAATTAAAGTATTCCTTAACAGTAAAGTATTCAAAACATGTAAAATAAAATTTGACAAAATTTAAAGAATAAAATTAAAAAAAATTATAATGACATTGAATAACTGTCAGTGATAAAGTTCTAATTTTTTTGAAATAAATAACAAAGAAGTCATGTTTCCTTTCTATTTCTCACTCCTGATATTCTATCAAAATTATTTTACTATTAGAGATGATATATTGGACTCCCAGTAATAAAACTTCAGCAAAAAACAGTCTTAAAATTAGTTTTATAAAGTATTCTTTCTTCAACTTTTACTTATATTATTTGAAAGTACACTTAATGACTATAAAAATTGATTTTAATGCTGGGAAGAAATACTTGATCTTAGTGATTTTCTAAGGAGTAAGCAGACCCTATTGGAGTGACATTGACATAGAAATCTCCATTAGTTTTTCATGTTTCTTAAAGCCTGAGATCACCAATTGTGAAATAAATTGATGTGGCTTTTAAATCTTCAAATAAGCTTATGTCAGTATCACTGAGTTTTTGATGAAGAGACAAATTATACTTCCAAAAATTCATTGAATACATAATATTATTTTATAACTTCTTGGTCCATGCCATCAAATTCTTTCCTGATATTCTGGAATATAAATAGTTTCTAATGTAAAAGGTGGTGCTTCTAAATCTACATACTAATTACTTCATTATTGTTAATTAGTGCAGTCACAAGAAAGCAATTCATCTGGTTATATATAGAAGAAGTGAGCTTTGGCCATTAAATTAATTATAAAATATTTACTCATGTCAGCACTGATTTTTATGTTTTTCTGCCATGTTTTTTTATTTAGTAAAAACTAATACACAGGAAGTGGAGGTGGCTCAAGCAATTGGCCTCCTGCCTACCACATGGCAGGTTCCTGATTCGGTTCCCAGTGCCTTCTGAAGAAGACAGTGAGCTGGCATGACGGGCAGATGTGGCAAGCTGATGCAACAAGAGACACAAGAAAAAACAACATAATGAGAGATACAACAAAGCACAGAATGGAAGTTCCTGGGCCTTCCTAATGAAGACGAGCAAGACAGTGGGCAGGTGCGGCAAGCTGGCACAGCAAGATGATGTGACAAGAGACACAAGAAGAAAAAACATGGTGAGAGACACTACAAAGCAGGGAACGTAGGCAGCTCAGGCAACTGGGTGCCTCCCTCCCACATCAGAAGTCCCGGATTTGGATCCCGGTGCCTCCTGAAGAAACAAGGAAAACGAACAGAGACAGCAAGTGCAAACAATGAGGAGGGGAGAAATAAATAAGTCTTTAAAGAAAAAAAGTGGTTGTACAAACATTGTTGTGTCTGAATACAACAATATATGTGCTGTGCAGATGAATTAGATGACACTGCAAAAACTGACTGGAGAAATTACACCATGTGTTTCTTGAAATACCTCAAAATTGCCCATCTATCATCTGGTGCACACTCTTAGAAGTTAGTTATGCTATACCAGCCAATGCAAAATACATGAAATTTTGATTTTAGAAATGTTTAATATAAAATAGATCAAGGTGAATTATAAATATTTAATGATAAAATCAGGATTTCCTGAAAATACAGTGTGATAAAAAAATTATGTAAACACATAAGTATACATATAAATAAGCATTATATGCATAAAGGAAAATAATTGGATGAAATATATCTAAAGATTAACAGCATTTATGAACAATTTTCACCTCTTTGAATTTTGTTGTATTAAATTTTGTTGGTAATGAACACTGTTCACTCCCTATTCTAATATCACACTTTAAATATAAAAATATTTCATAGTGAAAAATATGCTATTCCATCCCAGGTGACTAATTTTCTGAACTTTCAGCAACAGATTATTTCTGTAGAAATACTTCTCTTTTACCCCATCATCAATTGGAGTATCACAAAATAATACCAAAAAATGATGTTCAACATTATGTGGCTTCTAAGAGATAGAGACCTCTCTGGCATAAACTTAACATGGATACATTAGTCCATGGAACATGCCAAGCAATTTTCCTTCTAAATTGGTTCCAGGAATGATGGAATAGCACCTTATCAGCTATTCTCAATATTAGAGGTGTCTTGGCATTGTCAGAGTGAATGGCAAGGAATTCTCTTCCTCTCTATTCACTTTAGCTTTCTGGTATATATGTGCGACATAATTTCCAGGTGAACTTTCCATTTGACCAGGATCTGATCCAAAGTTTTATGTTGATTTATTTTATCTCTGAACAAAACAAAAATGCATGCAGGAAAAATTACATAAATCATCTCAAAGGAAGCAGATAATAGATTGCAAAATTTTCAGGCTCCTAAAATGGTTTATGTATTTTATTTGTGAGAGAAACTAAAGGTTGACAAATTTCTAGACAGATAATGGTGAACGGTGATAGAAAAACTATTGTTCTCAAAGTTAGGCAGTTTTGGCTGATCTCAAAAGATGGAGATATTTTTAGAAGAACAATATATATCATTTAGGACTTACTTTACAATGCCAGGATTGTAGAAAAGCAAATGTAGAATTGATTGAATCAATAATTTACATATAATGAAAATATAATTTTGGAATAAATTTGATTTATACAATTACTTAAAAGCATATCTCCTAAAAATTAAGAGTGATATGTGGTCTATGATGTTATATTTCAGAAAAGTGGCATAAACTTTTAATTTCTGATCTGACATTTTTATTAGATAATATTGTATATAAAAGCACAGTAAATGATGCATTAAATCTGTATCATTGCTTATATATCTAGCAGTTTATTTCTCTTTTTTTGAAATTATATGTAAGTAGGACAATAGTGGTAAGAGCATGATTTCTGAACTCAGCCAATCTTGGTAGAATCAGAGGGCCACCTGTTAATGGCAAAACTGCATTTTACTTAATTTTCTGTGCTCTTTTTCTCATCTAAAAAATCGTGTACAATAGTAATACATATGATTAATGTTTGCATCTGCATAAATGTGTTAATAAAGGGAATTATTTATAATAGTGTCAAGTTCATTCAAATTATGCAATATATACAGGTTTTTATTATATAATACCCAAATGATAATTTGTACACATATATATATATATAATTGCAGTCAATGATTTTTTTTCAGCCATATTTTATGAACTACTTTTTTATAATCAGTTGCTAGATTCACTAATTTTTTAAAAATTCCAAATCATTCATATAAACAAAAACAGTTTTGAAGTCATTTATGCTAGTATCACCTTTGATTTCTCAACACGTTATAAGAGTTGAATGCTATGGAATTAGGAATAACTCAAATGTGCCTGGCTTCATCCTTATGGGATTGAAAGACCGAAGAGATCCGGGGGGGTCCTCTTTATGTCATTTCTCCTGATATACCTGATTGCTCTCTCCAGGAATGAAGGCATGATACTGATATTTGCCTGGGTCTCTAGCTACACACTCCCATGTACTTTTCCCTGAGTCACCTGCCATTCCTTGACCTCAATTACTCAATGGTCATCACACCTAAGACCTAAGAGCACTTACCAACCTCTGACAAGTTTATTTGATTCATTAGCTGTTTCACACGTGTCTTTTTTTCTTGGCTTTCACTGAATTTTTCCTCCTCTCTTCAATGACCTATGACAGCTATATAGATACATGCAATCCTCTTCACTACCCAGTGCTTATGTAGAAGAGACTGTGCCGCACCCTCATCACTGGGTCCTATGTGACTGGCTTTATTGACTCCTTGGTCAATGTTCCTTGCATGAATGGTTTGCATTTCTGCAAATGCAATGTAATCTATCACTTTTGCTGTGACTTAATCCCAATTTTAGTCCTGTCCTACACTGATACTAGTGACACTGAAATCATGATGATCATTCCCACTGGCTCAAAAGTAATGGTTTCCATTATCACAATCCCTGTGTCCTACAGGTCCATTCTGTCTTCTATCCTGAAAATTATAGAAGCACAAAGCCTTCTATACTTGTGCCTCCCACCTCCTGGGAGTCACCATTTTTTTATGGCACCAAGATTTTTATTTATTTAAAACCAAAGAAGTCCTACTCCTTGGGAATGGATCAAGTTGCCTCAGTGTTTTATGCTAACCCACTCATTTAAAGACTTAGGAACAAAGAGGTGAAAAGTGCTCTAATTTGAGTCATACAGAAGAGAGAGGGCTCCAAGCAATTGAAATGTTAATGATGCTGAATATGTGAGCTCTCTTTTCTTTCTTTCCTACTTGGTTATTTACTTGGTCTCTGTTTAAATACAGTAGTGCCCTTTAATTACTTCGCATTTCTGTTGAATCATCTTCTACTTGACCACACATGCTCTGGAACATTTCCAAGAATATGTTTCTACAAAACTAACATAGTACTTGGGAGCCAAGAAATGTGTGTTAAACCTGTGGTTTAAATAAATGTTTTTCTAAATAAAGTAGTTTGTAAATAACTCTATGGATAATTTTAAAGTCACAGAGATATTATAAAGGATAAATTAGATGTTGAATTTAAAAATTTTACCCAATACTACTAAATTTTGGCCACCATCACCAGAATACTTTTATTCTTGCAAAATTTTGAATACCTAATGCCTTTTTTTATAATAATATTAACTGGCTTTTTTAGCTTATCTTATTCATAAACAAGCAAACATTAAAGAACAGAATTTTCATATTTGCTTTTAGAACAAAGTAAAATATTGTGATAGACTTAAGCTATAGAAAATAGTATGTGTGAACATTGAAGAAAATTTGGAAAATATTGAAAAGTTTTAAGGAACATAGAAGTACCCAAACCATTTCTGAGTTTTATTCATGGTCTTCTAGACTAATCTTATATATGTGTATGTATATATTACATATTCATATAAAATTTTCTTTTTGGCATTTGCAATTTTTTTATTTGCACTCATCCCTAAAATATTTGGTAAATCCTTTATTTAAATTTGTGAAATGAATGTTTTTGTGGTACATAAGTGAAATCAAGAATCTTATCTTGCAAAGCTTTAACCCCTGAACTTTTGTAAATACATGTGGCTAATATTAGCATGAGGTAACATCTCTTTTGTGTCTACCTTTTCATCATTTGAAAATCCTACCATTCTGTTGATAACGGAAGTGCCAGGGCCCTAACCCCCCCTTGGCAGAAACCCACAGCTTTAGGAAAATAAACTCCCCTAGGTCCCTGTTCCCTTTCTCCCCACCTTCCCTCCCCTTTTCTCCATGGAATCCACATCAGGAAGATAAGCACTGTGCACTGCCCCTTTGAATTGAAATTTACAACTCTAAACAGAAATGACTCTTTTCCTCCCTAATGGCCTTCTGCTTTTAGGAAAATAAGCTAACCTTGCTTCTCTGCTTTTGTAACTCTGCCTGCTGGCTTGCTCAGGAATTTGCCTGCTTAGTGTACCTATATAAACTTATGAAAATCAGAAAATGGGGCTCAGATTTTTTTGGAGACTTGACTCTCCTCTGGGCCCTTGTTCATCTTGTACTCCCAAGACTGCCATTTGGGTTTCTTTCTGCTGGCTGCAACATTGGAATGCGTCAACAAAATTCAGTAATTAGTATTTCTTTAATTTTAGTATGATTTAAAAAAATATTTCATTTCTTCTGATTTCTACAAGTTTTTTTATAGTCTTTAGAATGAAATTATTCAGTTAATTTCTATGCTCATTTAAAAAAATTGATAAAGATAATGTGTAAACCTAAGAATGGATAATGAACCCAAATTTTGTGACATCCCATAAATTTTAGTTGACAAAATTTCCATTTAAAAATTCCTCTATATTATCTGGAATTGCAGTTTTAATTTTCTCTGCTATTCAATATGTATTAAAAAATTGTGTTTTCTTCATTTTCCAATTATTTGAATTTTATTTAAACTCTTACAATATTACATATTTTTTGCATTCAAGTGATTTGTATTCTTTTAACTTATATTAAGATTTTCTTTGTAGAATTATACCTGGTTATTTTACAAAATTATTTTTGAATAATTAACATAATGTTCAATCTTTGTTTTATGGTTAAATGTTAAACAACCTTTCACCAGTTCATCACTGTACACTAATTTTTTTCAAATAATTGAAATGTGCATTAATTTCCTTTAAATTTTGAATTTTTAGGCACATTTTAACTTATCATATGTAATATCCATATATTGTATTCTTATTTTTTGCTCTGAACTCTATGCTAATTTCTATATTTATTGTATTCCTCTTTCTTTTGCTTGAAATGAGAGATATCTTGTATAAGCATTTATTTTTAATTATATAATTTTTGATTAATCTCTCATCTTGTACATGCACTGTGTCTTTCTTATATTTTATAAGCTCTTTACTCTTCTGGTTACTTTAATGACAGTGATGGCCTTGCTTTCATTTCTGTACATTGCTATTATTTAGAAAATGAATCCGTTTTTTTTTAGTGTTGACAATGATGGCCAACAGATTCTGTAATTCTTCAGACAATAATAAGTTCAGAGTATGCTTAAGTCTATTTTTTTTTCCCCAACCAAAATCAAGGTTGTATTTACCTTCACTGATTGACATGAGAACAGAAGGTTTAAAGTCACTGGAGTCCACAGTGCAAAACAGGTGAAGAGCCCAGAAATGAACAAAGCAAACAGCTGCAAAGGGCTGGCTCCACGAGGCCAGGGACATGAACTATGGATGCCCAGAAAGAAAAAGGAGAGCTTACAGCTGGAGGTGGGGATGCCGCACAGCTATGGAAACAAACCAGACACCAAAAGGAAACCATGCCGAGGTTCTCAGAGATCAACACTGAACAAACACCTGCTGATGCCTTCACACAGGAGAGAAAATATACAAAAGTGATTTTTTTTTTTTTTCACTCAACCGTTAGACTTTTGTCAAAGATTCTACTTGTGTGGTATACAGATTCCAAGAACACTGCACAATTGGCACAAGGGCCAAAATAAACTGTCCTCGCTGCCGCGGATGCTCCCACCCCACGCGTGGTACTGGGGCTGGGGGCTGCTCCCCAAGCCCGCAAACCCCAGGCCTCCTGGTGCTTCCATAGTTGAAGCAAAGTTGCTGCAGTAAAACTTTTTGAGTTTTTCCAACTGACAGCGAGTGGCTTTTTGGGACCATGTTAAACAAATCACCAGAGAGGTTTCTAGAAACCATTTTTATAAAGTCTACCCAGGTTAGGAATTTAACATCATGTTTATACTAACAGACTATTTACATTTGTTTCTTTTGTTGTTCTTGTTTTAAAAACAACCCCCCCCCTCAAAAAACAAAACAAAACAAAACAAAAAACCCAAAACTCTTACATTTCTGCATAATAGAATAAGGCAAAACCAAAAGCTTTGTACATTATTATTATTAATCATGTCTATATATACCTGTAACTTCGGTTCCAAGTAACAAGGTCGCCCCGGGGGCCTGAGTGGAGCCTCACAGTACCCTGGACAAAGTGACCCTTTTTTTCTCCATAAATAAGACAAAGAAACCCTGGGGCTCTTTGAGCGAGATCTGAGGCCTTCAACTGCAAATTCAACTAAAAATCAAAAAGCAAAAGCTTTTTTTTTTTTTTGGTTATTTCTTTAAAATATCTAAAGATAACAAAATTAAAAAAAAATACAAACCTATTAAAATTGCATATCACTTTTCGGAAAATAATGTACAAACTTGAATTTTTTTCCCCAACCACTTCTCGGGCTCAGAAAACAAGAGATCGCCTCCAGAAAAGCTGTCTGTCCAATT
>JAQZBX010090498.1:0-12506 GCA_029593785.1 Cabassous unicinctus
AACATGGAGATCAATGCCTATGAGTCATCAACTCCAAAGGTTTTATGTGTGGTTTTGTTTTCATGTTTGCTGAAATGAATGAGGCTTTGAAGCCCATCACTGACTGAAACTCTGATCAGCTGCAAAAATAGCCAAGTCTGTTACTGGCTGCAATTACAACCTTGGATGGAGTCACAAATAGGGAAGAGAAAACGGAAGTGAAGGAGAGTGGTGATCAAAAATTCTAAGTTTATTTCTTCCAGAATCAATGCCTTCCAAAACAAGGTATTAGTCATGAGGGGATTTCAGCCAGTTCCAACCACAGTGTCAGACTTGTGTTCCCTCAACCTCAATAGAATAGCCAGAGAAGTTTATGCCCTTTCAGGCAGGGATTACTGCCCTAAACAGCAAGAAGTAACTACAGAAGAATGATCATCACCCCTCAGCACTCCCTTAAGAATAAGGGTGTAAACTCTCTGAGTGGGGAGTTGAGGCAGATTAGTACAGGGTAATGAGGATAAGACAAGCCACAACATGGCCGGCAGACAACATGGCCGGCAGACAACATGGCTGGCAGACAACATGGCCGGCAGACAACATGGCCGGCAGACAACATGGCCAGCAGACAACATGGCTGGCAAACTGGCATGACCAGCAGAAAACATGTCTGCAAGACCTTGCTGAGACCTGAAGTTTAACCTTGAGGTCCCAGTTTCTCTTTCCAAGACCTCCCCTAGTCCCTGGCTATTCCAAACAAGCCTCACCATTGGCCTTCACCATTGGTGCGGTAGCCGATAACAGCTGGAGCTCATCCCCTTATCATTAGGAAGGGGGAGGAATAAGTAACAGTTTAAAAGGTAACCACATGAGGCAGAGCTCAGTCTTTCTGCCTAGAAGAGCCTGCACCAAATCTTGGTGTGTATTTCCATCTTTCTCTCCCATTTCTCAGCAAGCTCTGTTCTTTCCACCATTTCCCCAATAAAATTTTTTCACTGGCCTAAAAAAAAAAAAAGCAAATGGGATCTGCTTTGGATAGCATTGTGTTACAAGCAGGTCAGACAGCATATGGCCAGAGGGCACACTTGTGTAGCCACAAGGGAAAATGGAGCCACCATAAAAATTGAATAAGAAGGCCCTGAGATGTACGGTAGGCCCCTGTCTCTCATGGCTCTCTCCAATATGTAGTGCTGGCAGCCCCAGAGGTTGCTTACTCTCAGGAGCAAATGATAACTATTAAACCAGCTTCCCTCAATCAATACATTTAGACATTTCACTTCCTCTCTTTTTCCTTCCAAAGATTTATTAAAGTTGGAAAAATTAATCTCTTAAAATCTCCCCAGCTCCAAAACCATTGTAAATACAGACTAATAATCATATGTATAGAGTTAAAAGTGCTTTCAATAGCTTCTCTTTGAACATCAAAGGCTTTTCAAACACTTTATTAAAAAAAAAAATAGGACAAAAAAAAGTTCAAGGGGATTTGATAGCTGACTTCCTGGGAAAATAACAGTTTGAAAACTTGACAAAATTGGAAAACTCATGATAGATCAAAGTATCATATCTATGTCAAATTTACTGAAATGTATAACTGTACTGTGGTTATCATCAGGAAAGAAGTCCAGACTTATAGAAAATGGCATGGAGTTACAAAACTCCAAAGGAGATGTCCAATGAAGCAAGCAAACAGATTGGCTAGTCAATAATAATTGACTATTATTGGTGCCAAAAATAGTCTGCAAGATGCAATGGGTCAGAGGAAGACAGTGTGTTGCTCACAGCAACAAACAGCAGGAACATCAGTATGGCAGGGCTGGTTCCCTGACCCGTAACCCCCTCCCTGGCACAACGCAATGGGCCCAGATTGCTGCTATGCATGTGGTAGGCTGCCCAAGACTGAGAAGCCCAAGGCTTAGGGCTCAGCACCTTTGGTAGCAAACAGTAAATAAGCCAACTGCCCTCTTCCAAGAACAAGAAGTCACATGGTGGTCCCCATGTAACCACGCAGCAGAGGTTCTTAACCAATTCACTTCAGAAAAGGACTCAGGTTCAGAGGACACTTGGACCTTCTCATTTGACACAGTCAGCAAGGACATGCAGGGGCACTCAGGCCTATGGAAGATTGGCTCTCTCAATATTCCCCCTCTCAACCTTACTTACTCTTGGCCAAGGTCAATTTTTCCTATGATTATGCCACCCCATTAGCAATTTGGATTAGACATATTGACAAGGGCTAAGACCAAATCTGCTCCATTCATCTCAATAAAGACTTGGTTAGGGCTGTTACCAACAGAATTTCAATCCCAGGATGAGTTCAACTTGCAGTATTGACCTTAGCTGTTATTCCATCTGATAGGCAGTATTAATCTAAACACAACAGGAGGTGCTGGAAGCCATGCATTCTTGCCCCTAATTCAGCCTGAATGTAATCGAAGGCCAATCTATGATCCACTATGATCAGGACATTTAGTGAGACCTCTTGATCTTCTGCTGATCTTCAACTGATCTTGACCATCTGATGCCAAAGGGATTGAGAAAAAGACGTTTCCAAAGTCCATGATGGAATACCAGGTGCCACCATCTTGGGCAACCAATTCAGCTACAGTCATAATGTCCGGATCAACCTGAACGAAAAGGGAAACAAGTGAGTTCACATAACAATAATCCATCCAGATCCACTTAGCTCTTGTCACTGACCATACAGGGTTACTGTACTGAGAATTGCATGTTTCCATAGTCCAAGCCCTTAGTCAAGGCTGTGGCTCCCTTGTCTCCTCCTAGAATTCTAGATTTTTTTCATTTATAACATGATAGCAAACTGGAAGCCAGGCTGTGGTCTGTTGTATATATGTCCTACTATGACTTCTCTACAAATGGCCCTTCCAGAATGGGAAAAATCTCCCCTGGCCTTTATGCGCATTCACAGAACATATATATTCACAAGCATATAAAGCATCAATGCCAATTATACATTCAGCAGAGGGAGCAACAGAAGTGGTATATAAGCAGGGTCCAAACTGCCCCATCCAATGGCTACAGTTCCTTTCATTCCTATTTCACTCTGTTTCAAATTTTGCTAATTGAATGTGTGGTTCTAGCCCATCCAGAGAACCTCATAAGGTAGTCATCTGAGTACCAATCTCCACAAGAGACATAAAAGTTTATGCCCCCACCCCCACCCAGGTCTTCTCTTCTACCCCACTATGGCATTCCTAGGGTATTAGCTTTCTGATCCCTCCTGGGAATGAAGAGATATCACTCCACCTCTTTTTTTTTTTTTATTGTTGGTGAAAATCAAAATTTTTCACAATACATACCAATATTTGTAAAGTGATACATAAATACATATGCATATATGTGCATTTGCTTACATAAATGTTTTATATATATATATATATTTTAAAGGTGCTTATGTCCCAGAGGGAGAAGAGAAGGGAAAGGGAACAGAAGGAGTGTTGAAGGAAACAATGGCTGAAAACTTCCCAAACCTATTGAGAGAGATGGATTGTGCAGATCCAGGAAGCAAAGCGCACCCCAAACAATATAAATCCCAACTGGCCACCTCTTTTTAAAGAATGTCAAATCAGGATACAGGAGTGCAGAGTTGGGCAGTAGAGGATCTGAAGGAGCAATTTGCTCCAAGATTTGGCTTCTTAACTTCTTCATTTGAGGGGTATGAATCTCCACAAAAGGATCTGGTTCTACAGAGGCACATATAGTTTCATCTGCCTGAACAACTGCCTGCTTCGGACCCACCATATCCTGATAACTGGAATGAATCTATTTGGTGCTTACGCGGTCAATCTCTTCTTTGGAAACACTTGTTTTAATAGCCATATCTACATGATCTTACACTTAGATTCCTTTGGAGGTTTTTATTTCCCACCCTGGGCTTTGCCTTGGATTGGAAGACTTCGCCTGGTTTAGAGAGTGCTATTTTTATCCTGGGCATCTTAGGGCCCTAAATCATTACAGCTTCCTGCACAGGCCTCCTGATGAAGAAGTATGATGTTCTCCACATTGGGGGCAGGGTGCACAATCTTAAAACTTCATCATTCATTCTCTGGGTGAGAGGTCATGACCTAGGCTGTCATTCTGTCCACAATAGACACAGTCTGGAGGAGTGTCAGCCTTCAGACATTGAATAGCTTCCTCCATGGGCTTCCATGGGATTTTACTGGTCTTGCAGAAGTCTTCTTGGGTTGGCCATAATGTAGCCATTGATAAAGAAATCTAAAGTAACAAGCCTAGTTGTGGGACCTGATTCTGTCCCAACAAAATCATCTGCAAGTGGTTTGAAGCATGAGACTGCATGTGAGATGGCCGAGATGTTTCCACTCACCCTCCAATAACACAACCTTCTTCACTCCTTCATCACATGATGCCTTAGCCAATTGCCAAATAACTCCTCAGTCTGTTGACCAAAGCACCCTTGGGCTTTCTTCTTTTCCCTCTCCATATATGGGAACATGCCACCCTCCAGGTATTTTTAGTTGTGCCTGTTAACACAGGCTCCAGTTGCCTTCCTCCCTGATGGGGTCCGAGTCAGGGTGCTCTCCTAGTTCCCTAACCCATAAAAGAGCAAGTGGCAGCTCTTGTCATGCACATAAACAGCTAGGACAGAGGTGGACCACTTACCCTCACCTCCTTCACCATGTGGGCCAGAATATTTGCTACCAGCTTCCAGAGGGTTTCCTCATATCCCTGAACCCAGCCCATGAGCCCTCGCCTTTTCTCTTCCAAAAAGTAATTGTTTATCTCAGCATCCTGTTCATTATGCCAATTTGTCTGGGAAGAATCTCAACCTTTTTACTTTGGCAAAAGTAAAAAGACTCCAAAGCAGATGATTTAACAAGCCTGCAGGTTGCCTTGCCACAGTCCCATGGGTACTGCTATGAATTGACTCACATACACCAAGAACGTGTTCAAGTCCTAAGCCCTGGTCCTGTGGATGTGAATTCATTTGCACATGGGATCTTAGAAGATGTTTTTAGTTGAGGTGAGGCCAAGCTGAATCAGGGTGGCCTTCATCCAATATGATGGAGTCCTTAGAAGCAGGAGGAGAGGAGGAGGAGCCAGAGGAGGTCTGGCCATATGATGAAGATGGAGATTGAGTTATGGATTGCAGGCAAGCCACACCACAATGTTACAGACTTCAGAGAGCCATGACACTGCTGACACTTTGATTTTGGACTTCTAATCTCCAGAACTGTGAGACAATAAATTACTCTTGTTTAAGCCAACTAGTCTACAGTACTCTATTATAGCAGTCCTGGAAAACTAAGACAAGTGCCGCAAGTAGACAATGAGACTCAGTGGACTGGAGCAAGACAGTTCGTTACACACAGAGCAGTGAAGACCAGGATCATCAGCCTGGTACTGCCAGTCCTTCTGTGTCCAGATCCCATGGGACAACACCATGGTTCAAGGTGGCAGCTACCCACATAGTGGCTTGTACCCCAGAGCTAAGACCTCAGCACCTTTTATTGCAGGCAATCAACAATTCTCCCCCAGGACCAAACAGTCATACAGTCCTCAATGCTGAGGTCACTTTGACCTAATTAGCTACCTAGTAGCTACAGAAATGTCTCAGGGTTAAAGGACAATCAGGCCTTGCAGTTTGGCAGAGTTGGCGAGGATGTGCAGAGATGCTTGGGCTCATGCCAGACTGCGTCTCCCTACAGTGATCTATTCTTTACTCTTAAGAAATAGATACTAAAATGCTTAGTGGTAAAGGGATAACTTAGCCTCAAATGGTTCGAAAAATAATTGAGGGTGGAGGGAGTATAGAGGGAAGGAAAGAAAGGAAGAGAAAGAGCAAACAAATGGAAAAACAAATGGGGTAAAATGTTAACAGTAGGTGAATCTCGGTAAAGGAATACAAATATTCTTTGTGCTATTGTAAATTCTCCACCTTTTTTGAAGTTTTAAATTTATGAAAATGTTTTTTAAAAATAATCTTACCTTTCCTCCTCACCAAAAATTATAATCACAGGGACAGCAAAATTAATTATTAATCTATTATTAATTATAAAACATGTCCACTGTTGTCCTCCCTTATTTGAAAATATTGAGCCACATTTTCATAGGTCTGAACAAATGTCAAGTAATTTTCTCAACAAATATGCTACTTTGCAATGGAGATGGGAGTGGGGAAATACCAATATTTTGAATCTCTTTCTTCAGAAAAAAATACATTAATTCTGAGAATTGAGTGAAAAGTAAAATCACTTTATCTAGAAATAAAGAAGGCAAAAAATATCACAAAAAGACACATTGCTTTTCTTTTGAAATTTTGGTCAAGTCTTGCATGATTTGAGCATTAGAAGGGAAAAAGAGAGTTTTGGAGGGAGGAAGAGAGTTTGGGTTAAAATGTCATTTTCCCAGGAATACAGTAATATCTCTATGATGACTCATATACAGCTCTTCTTCAGTGTGTATACGGAAATGCAAGGGCATATTCATAGTAACCCAAGAGAGTACTGTCTTGACTTTTAAGAAAAACTCAGAGGCGTGTGGGTGAAAGTAGACATGCAGGCTCTCAATACAGTTCTGAAACACCGAAGATGCTCAATAAATGTTGCTGCAACCAAATCTGAATGCTTACCACTTTGCTCTTTCTTTCCTTCCAGCTAGAAAATCTGGAAGCAGAAACTGCTCCATTGCCATAACCAGGTCTCATGACGTCGAGACCCTCATCGAGTCCCAAAGCCACCATCTACATGGAGGCAGGTCACTGTGAGAATGCGAAGGAGGTTTCTGAGTCTTCAAAGCTCTTTCGTCTCTGAGATCTCCACCCTGCACATAAGAGGAGCATCTGAACTAAATCAAACACTCAGAAGGAAGGGACCCCTCCACACTGGTGGGTACAGCTGTGTACATAACCACAGGGAAGGCGTCCCATGAGACCAAATCATACGATGGTATGTGGATTGAGGTCATCAGAGAAGATGACCTTTCTATATGTAATATTTTGTTTTCAAGCCAATATCTATGACCTCATCAAGGAAAAACTATCAATGGTTAAGTCCACCTTAGCATCCCATAAAGTAAATGCTACCTCTGATCAAAGCACCTTGTTGTGGAAAGACCAAATCTTTCCATTAAAGGTGACCTTTAATGTTCACCTTAAAATTATCATCTGGTTAAGAGATTATTTCCATCTCCATTTCTTGGTTTTATATTTTTTAAAAGAATAACTAATATCTCTCTCACGTATCTCCAAAATTGCATGGGAAGAAATGAACATAAATGTAATCTGAAATACAGTACAGCCAGTTGCAGATAGGTCAATTCCTGCACATTTTGCTAGTACTTTGTGAGAGTCAAAATGGGAGATTTTCCATGCTTAGGCTTTCCATGGTTTGCTCCCGACTTCTAACAGCAATTCCTTTGTGCTCATCTGAGTGCTCCCAAGAGGTAATAGTGGGTCAATGAGCTCATGGCTTCACCATGCAGGAACTCAAGCATTTAAATGTGCTCTTCATTTCTCAGGAGTATCTCCACACTGCATGTTCCCTTTACATATTATTCCCTGCCCCCACCCCCCTTTTTTTTAACTCAGCCCAGAATTCTTACGTCTTTTGAACCACTGAGGTAAAATGACATACCTTTGCTGATTATCAGAACAGTTTAATTTTTTTTTTAAATATGGACCCAATAAGCTTAATCTCAAGACAGACTCCAATGACCACGTGGAAAAATTTGTGATCGACTTTTCCATCCTGGGGAGTTACTGGGACATGAAATAATAGCAATGGTCCAAAAATATTCCCCTAAAGATTATGTCATCATCAATATTTTGGGATTATTAATTTCTACCAAATGTCAAGATTCCCTTTGTAAAATAGCATTCTTGTAAGTAGTTTCTCTAAGACAATTCTCCTCTTTGACCGGTTTTCTTTAGTATAAAATTCAGTAGAGATTTGGTAAACACCTAATTAATTTGATCCCTGTAGACAGCCAAGTCATGTAGCCCATGCGAGAAAGCTCTCCAGTTTGAACTTTTGTCTGTGTTGATTAAAGGAATCAAGTGCATTATATTTATCTATGAAGACATGAACAGAATACAGGGTGCCAGTTCTCTTACAAGACCATGCCTGAGTCTATAAGCGACCAGCAGACTCAACAGTAAAATTTGTATCCCTTCTTCAATCTAACAAGGCACAAATATGGAATGGATATCCAAAAGACAATGTTTCAGGAAGACAGTTGTTCTGAATCAGAATAACTGAATTTACCATCTCAGATCTGAATAGCTGCAGGTATGTGGATTCAACTTACGTATCCATTGGATAAGAACAAAAAGCCAAGATAAGTGCTTCAGTGTTTCCTTCTGATGAAGTCTCATGTTTGCCTCTACTAATCACCATTTCTCAAACATTATGTATCAGAGTGGATGTGCATTGTTTTTTCACATTTCCAGTCAAGGTAATTAAAGGCCTTAAAAAGATTTAAATGCTAAATTAATGTATCTATGTATATATTTACATACATACACGTACACATGTATGTATTTCCTTAATAGGAGCTTCCAGAAGTAAAATGGATAATTCAAATGAAACAAAATGAAGGAGAATGAAATATTTGAATATAAATCATTGGGGAGAGAAAATTATTGCTCTTAATGGACTGTAAGAGCATGAGTTCTCTCAAGGGATCACATAGTACTGTTTTCTGTTCATAAGGCTGTTTCTCAACAGCCATTATTTCTGCCTAATGACCAGCTCTTAGTTTGAATTATCAGGCATGTGGTTGAGAGCAGCTTTGTCTTGATGTAGGACCTGCACCATCCTTTCCCACAGATGCCCTGTGTCTGAACCACACTCTGCCATTCTGTTGTTTAGACTCTGTGTAGAATACACAAGGAAGGTGTTCATTTTAAAAAGAAGACCTTTTAAAGTAAATAATAAATAAATGCACTTTCAACATTTTTCATTTGAAACCAATTTTTGTTGTAAATTTGATAGAAATACCTTGGCATCTCCTGGCAAATAGAGAGGTGGCAGTGCTGACCCGGTCAGGTGGGCTACTGTTTCTTATGAAATCTGAAGATGAAGAGACTAGACTGTTCTACTTTTGTTCTTCCTTCTTCTTTCACCCTTCCCTTATGCGTGTCCTATCTTCCTGGCTCAGGCATGCCCATAGTGCAGATGGTAGCTGTGAAGTGGAAATTTTGCTCCTTTGTCTGATCATTGCTTGTGGACATTCTACCTTATTTCATCCCAAGTAGGGAATTGCCTTCCCTGTTCTTTGGCTTTCTATGTCCTTCTTTCCATGCCAATCACTAGAAAGAAAACAAGAGGGGAGATGAGACTCAGCTGGAGCAAGAGTGGGCCACAAGAACCTGCTGCCAACAGCCCCACTGGGAGGTCTCAGAAGGGGATCTGGACACACTTTTATTTTCAACCTTCTGCTCCAGTATTCTGGACCCACCTAAACAACTTGAGGCCGTTGAATAAAAGAGTTTAGTCCAGAGATTAGATGCCTGAGCTTTAAGGTCTTGCAGATCTGTGCCTAAATCCACAGTTGTGACTATTTTTGGCTTTGTGACTTTGAGAAACATATATTACCTCTCCAAACTTCTCCCTTCTCCTCTAAAAATTGTGGGTAATAATGGCAGCCTTACTGAGTTTTGATCAGGACTAAATGAGATAATGTATCTAAAGACCTTGGCCTACCATATCCTGAATGTTCCCTATTCATAGTTAAATTATAGATGTTTTATCAAAGTAAAAACAGCTTGGAGTTGTTGAGGAGATGATCATTTCTTTTGGATAATATGACTATGTATGTTATATATATATAGTATGTATACATATATACATACTATACATACATATATATGTATGTATACATACTATACATACATATATAGTATGTATGACTATATATGTTACTAAAACAGTATCCATTCACTTTGCAAATTTTATTACTTAGAAAGCACCCTTAGTGTATTCAATATCCCCTCAAAGATGCAATCAAAATTCTCTTCCCAGAGCTATCACAGCATGCTTTTTACATCTTAGGATCCAGGAAAAAGTCTAAACCCATAATCATAGATACAGAGCCCAGTAAGGAAAATGTAACAATGGTACAAATTAAGTATCTCTGCAAAGGGTCCGTCTGACCACTCTTGAACATTTATCACAAAGCTCCGAAACCGTTCAGTCCTTACTTAAGTTGAGTCTATTTATATGTTTTAAAGCTAAAAATGAGATTCTTTTGGTAATGCTTGGATTAAATGTTTCATTTAAAAGTTCATGTAAATAAATAGAAAATAAAAGAAAGAAAAAATAAATAAAAGTGCATGCATGTGCTGTATCTCTCATGTATTAAAGAAAATCTGTTTCTACAGACATATTCTCTGGCAATTACCAAGATGAGATTTTTCCAGCTTCGGTTATGAATACCAAAGGTGCTGATAGTATTCCTTGGGATTTATAATCTCTGGAGAGTTCTAGCCAAAGCAAACTGGAATCCCAGCTTCTTGACCACTAAGCTTGCATAGAACGTGGTAGCCTGCACTTCTCTAATACCTCCAAACACCCCCTTGAAGCTGTATAATTCTCAACCTTGATCATCACCAAAGGATGGCTGCTGGAAGAAATACTGTCCTCTTCTTAGAACCTTCCACCAACAGAAAATGGGTTTCTTGAGGAATCCTTACTGCTGTTGTAGAAACAGCAAGATTCTTGCCTAGATTCTCGACATTCTTCTCTCATGGGCCATATTTCTTAGGCTAGAGGAAAGGGTGGGCGCGAACATGAAGCTTTATCCTCACCTGGGCCACTGTATTTTCACCGTTTTGAAATTCTTCAGGCTCCACCGTCACAGAATAATTGTATTTAGGATCATTGTCGTTAGGACCTAGAAGCCCAAAGCAGCAAGTCAATTAAGGGACCAACTTTGGGACAGCTGTTGAGGAGCCAGCTGAGTTCCATTAGAAATAATCTCAACTCAGAGTCACTGTTTTACACTGAGACCAAAGTATTTTTTAAAAGTATAAGGAATTACGTACTTTACTCAATTGGTCAAGAATGAAGCAAAACCAAACGCCAAAGCCGTTTATGCTACAGTGCCTGGCATATTTCCAGGCTAAAGTCACGTAATGCTGTGGCATCTCTTAGAGGGGTAGGCAGATGGGTCAAGTTTAAATTAATTCAGCCAACATTATTGTGTCCTAGGCACCAGCCTAGGCACTTGGAATATAAACAAAAGGACTGTTGACACTGAGCTCCAAGGATCATGAACAGTGGGTTGAGGGTGTTTGAAGTTTCATCCTGCAACGGCCAGGTACATTTCAAATGGCATTGGACTACTGCGTATGCATTTCAAAGGGTTTTCAGGGATGAGAAATCATTAAAATTAAATATATCAACCTTTGAAAGCATCTCTTCACTCAAATATATGAAAAGATGATTCTAGACCCCGGACACATATTCAGAGAAAGATCAATTTTCCACAATTCTTCCCAGCACGCATTTCAAGTCACTGTGCACTTCCTATAAGCTTGTAGCGAGAGAGAACTCTATTAAAATCTGCACTTGGAATTGCACTTAAGTTTTACTAAGTTGCAAAGAAACGGGAGAGTTGCAGCTCCCGCTGTACTTTGAGAGAGATTCAGTTTGCATTTCATACTCAACCCACCTGGAAACTAATGCTTAGATCTTCAGTGTCTCCAAATCACAGACCCCGTACCTTGTAAAAACGTTCCCATGTGATACAAAGGGTGAGCTCCTTCCTTCTCTTTCAACCTTCAGAACTTTAGTAAGGGATCTGTAATCCATTTATATCCAAAAGAACTCTGTATACCTGAAAATAAAATGAAACTACAGCAACAGATTAGAGCAAACTCTTAGGTCTGCAACAATGCATGAGATTTATTATTTGTTTGGGGAAAGCAAGTTAAAAATCAAGTAGAACCAATATAGGGTGAGGAAGGAAGGAGAGAGATTTCTCATTTTTATCCATTTACATTAGAATTATTTGGCCTCATTGGCCATCAGAGAAAGCAGTTAACATCATTACTCTTTATCCAAAGAAATTAACTCTAAAACGTGCTGTTTTGCAGAGCAGGCAGCAATCAATTCAAAGTTGCACAGGTTCTGTAGACTCTATGAGGCCAGAAATAGGGTCTACCAGAGGCCAACAATTTAGCACAAGTAGCTAGGTGAGATAGTTTTGAGATTTGGTGTCCCAGTAAGACTTCTGTCCTTGTGGGAACACTACAAAACTATACTGGTCTTATGCTAGTATTGAAAATTGCCCGATATTAATCAGAACAGCCCCAAATAAGATATTCTTTTCTGATGGAAACATAGATAAGCTTATATTTTTCAGATGACATGTCTTCATTTTCATTTTTTTTAAATGGTAATATTAATTTTATCTCAACAGTCAAGACTATGTGTTCACATAAGGAGGTTATTCACAATTTTCACAGGAACTAAAGTTGCCTCTGTTTGTATATCTCAGTAATTTGTTCTCACTCAAAACTATTTCCTGAATCTAATATAGTTTGCTGTTAC
>JAQZBX010090499.1:0-12505 GCA_029593785.1 Cabassous unicinctus
TCCCAGCAGGGCTAAACACCTACCTCTGTCTGCTTTACTGCTTGTTAATATCTACTTATATAAACAGCTTAACAACAATACAGGCACAAATATATATATTTGTAGATAAACCAGCCTCGTTAGTAGTTGTATTACTCACTCCTTGTATAATCATGTAAAAGCTTTTCTATCCTGTCATTCTTCACGTGGTGGCTACTAAATGAAAGTTTATTTCTAAAGCCAAATAATTGAAAAAGAGCCATCAGTCCTTGGAGGAAGTTCGCAGAGTCTATTAGCCCCTAGGTGCCTTTCAGACCACAGTAAAAGGCATAGGTATACAATGAAATTTTTATGTTCATCCATCTTCAGGTATTCAGTACAATTTATATATTTTCATCATGTTAAATAATTGTTTGTATTTGCCCTCATTTCTTAACCATTTAAATAGACATTTCACCTGAGAAAATCAGATGCTTTTCTACAATATTTTTTTAGCTAGCAAGAATTACTGTGGCTTGCTGTTTGCTTCTTTTTACAGTTTTCTCAGAAAGCAGTTTGCAATGTACTGGCATCTTCTTTCTTTAGGCTTTCTTTAAACCGGATTGGGTTTGAGTGGGTGGTCTGAGGCTGGTATGACACTAATAGACAAGTAGAGTAGCCCCGGTGGTTCAGAGCTCCCCTTCAGGAGCCACAAAGCTAGCTTCACCACTTCCCAGCTGTGTGACTTTGGGTAAGTTACTTAATTTCTCTGGAACTCTTTCTCCTCATCTGCCAACTAGGATTTCTCATGGGATGTTTGTGAAAACTGAAAACCTTCATATACGTGAATCATTTGGAGCAGTGCCTGGGAAAGTTTATGTGTTCAGTTAGGGTTAGCTATTGTTATTTTAGTAGTGCCATATTCTGAATGGAAATGGAAACAAAGATGAATTTCACTTCCCATAAAATGGAAACTGAAAGGGAATTTGAAAAAAATAACAAATGTGTACTTAATGAATACCAATTATGTCATGATGGATATGACCCAAGTCCTTGAAATCTTTTTAGACAGAAATCTATTAAAATTTCACCATGATCTTGACTCACTTAAGAAATATTTTTTGCCAGGTCACAAGTGTATGAAGAAATAGAAACCAAATCAGTTTTCAATTCAAATCAAATGCTAGATATAGCACAGTGGGAGGGAAACAACACAGGCTTTTTGAAGACAAACTTTTTAAACTTTGAGTCCTAATTCAGGCCAGTTTGTATAGTTTTGGATACTTTTTTTTTCACCTGCTTGACCTTGCTCACACATCTGGGGAATACAAATATTAATATCTAACTTTCAGGGCATTTTACGGATTAAATGGCATAATGTATGTTAAGCACGGAGTGTAAGGTTAGACATAATCCAGTTGATTCTTGTTATTCACAGCAGTTATGCTCTGCAAAATTGCTGTAAACACTGAATTAGTGAATATGGAACCACTGATCCCAGGAAAAATACAGGATTAAGGTCCTGCAAGCTTCTGGTCACAAGATTTTCATGACCAATCAATGCATAGCCTTGTTTTATGTGTGTGTCTGTTTAAAAGCATCTCATTTACTATATATTGTTGATTTAGTAACACTGAACTCACAGTCAATGACGCTCTAACTCATGCCTTAGCAAAGCTCATCTAACATACATATTTTCTCTATAAGGCACATCACAGTCTTGCACTTAGGATCACTAGACAGAACTTCAGCACCATGGTTGGGGACCACTTTAAACAACAAAATTGTACAAAATGCAACAAAAAAACGTGGTACTAAATATATATAGTCAAAAGGGCACTTGTTTGCACTACGAGAGATGAAACAAGAAGGTACAACTTTGTCTTGTTCGACCTCAGCTGGGAATGTGTGCATCAGGCAACTCAAAGTTTTTTGTCTCACTTCCTATGTCCACAAATGACCATAAAAGTGCTGTGAATGTTTATTTCGGGGTGACAAATAAATTTTAGAGAGCAGGTGAATTTGAAAATACAGAAACACAAATCATGACGATTTTCTTCGTTTTCTAGGACTGCTGTAAAAAAGTGCCCCAGACTGGGTGGCTTAAAACGACAGAAATGCATTGTCTCACAGTTCTAGAGAGTAGAAGTCTGAGGTCAATGAGTTGGCAGGACCAAGCTTCCTTTAAAGTCTGTAAGGCAGGATCTATTCCATATCTCTTTCTTGGCTTCTGGGGGCAGCCTGCCTGCCATACATGCCATTCTCTGCCTCAGTTGTCACATGGTGTTCTCCACTTGGTCTGTCTGTTTGTGTCCAGTTCCTCTTCTTATATGGTCACCATCATATTGGATGAGGGCCCACTCTATCCAGTTTGGCCACATCTTAATGAATAACATCTTCAAGGATATTGTTTCCAAATAAGGTCATTGGTTAGGACTTGAGCATATCTTTTGGGTACACACAATTCAATGTGTAACAAAAACAACTAGGTATTAGAAATATCTAGTGTACATATAGCTTAGCTAGGCATTGTATTATGCTTTATATATATTAATTTATCCATTGCTCCATCTATCTATCTATTTACTTCTTTATTTATACTGACATTTATTTTAATCTGAGGAAACTATGTCATACAGGGAGTAAGGGCTTGAACTGGGATTTAAGCCCTTGTGATACTGCTCAATAAATGATGGCTGTTATCGCATTATTTAATTATTGTTTCCTAAGTCTAAGCTATCTAAGCCAGTTCTTTTTAAAAATCTAATCATTCATTCATGCACTCCTTCTATCAGGAAGGAATTCTGTCTTTCCATCCTTCCTTTCTTCCTTCTTTCCTTCAACAAGTATTTACTGAAAGCTTCCCAGCTATCAAATAAAAATATTAATAGATATGAGTAAACTATAAATAAAAATTAAAGTTGTGCCTGTCAACGAGCTCACAAAATTTAACAGTCAATTTTGTATTCTTTGAATACATGTTTATTCCCTCCTACCTTTTCTTTTCCCACCCTCCCAAGACAGGGCTCAGGAGGGGTACAATATCTTTGGAACTTATTGAATTATATGAGGCAGATGTCTTGATACCATAGGTACAAATTTTATAGCCATAAACACTAGCTAAGGGCTTTCACAGGCAACTGAAACCTATGGAATTGAACGCTCTGGCAAATCTGCTGGTCTGCTGTTCACTGTACCTCCCAGGCCAGGTTTGACAAACCTGACTTGCTCTCTAGTCTTTTGCAATATCCCAAAACACTTTTCACCATTCCCCGGTTGTGTAATGGGACCAAGTCTACTCGTGACCAGTCTCTGTTCCTCCCCTCTTGCCTGAAGCTGTCAGAGAATCAGGAAGAAGAAAGCAACCTTCTAGGTGAAAGGCCCTTACAAAGTCAGGGCTTGCAAAGCCTGAGTGGAATGTCTTCACCCAAATGCTCCTGATAAAAGTAGAGTTAGGTGGAGGTCAAGGTAGCTCTTTACTTGCTCTCTACTTTTTGGGAGTCTGCCATCTCTAAAAGCATCCAAGAGCAGCTGGGTAATGGCCAAGCATGAACATTATGTGTCTTTAGCCAAGGGCTTTCTCCCCAAAGACCTGTGCTCCCCCAATGCACTGCAATGTGGACCCTCTACTGCAGGTATGTCAAACAGTGTCTATGACCCATTAATGGATTGTGAAATCAGTTTAAGTAGTTGCAAACATCATATTATTTCTTTAGTAAACCTTTTTTTCTAAAATTGAAGCATAATGTGCATAAAGAAAGGTGCACCAACCATAAATGCACAGCCCAATGAATGTTCACAGAATGATCACATATATGCAACAACCATCCTGATCAAGAACTAGAACTTTACTAGTACCTTGAAGCCTCTAAATACTTCCTTCCAATTGCTAAAACCTTCGATTGCCCAAAAGATAATCCCTCCTGTTTTTTAAAACTGTACTTTACGTTTGCCTGCTTTTTAAGTTTATACAAATGGAATCACACAGTATGTACTCTTTCTTGTCCAGCTTTTTTTACTCAATGTTATATTTGTCGACCTATTCACTTTGTTGCATTTAGCAGACATTTGTTTATTTTCACAGCTATAAAGAAAGGATTCTATTGTGTGAATATGCCACAATTCATTTAATCATTCTATTATGATGAGCATTTGGAATGTTTGGCTATTATACCATGAATTTTCTTGTGCATGTCATTTGGTCCACATATGTATGCATTTATTTTGGATATATACCCCAGAGTATAATAACTGGCTCACAAGGTATACATGCTTTCTGCTTTAGTAGCTATAACGAAACAGTTTTCCAAAGTGGTTGAACACATTTACACTCTTATCAGAATAATAGAAGGGTTATAGCGGCTCCACAAATTCCATCTCACTTGGGTCAATATAAGTTTTCCTTGCTTGTTTGTTAACTTTAACCATACTGGTGGGGGTGGTGCTCTCTTGTGGCTCTAACTCCCTTTCTGGGGTGACTAATGGTGCTTTGCCATTTGGATATCTTCTTTGGCAAAGTGCTTGTTCAAATAACTTGCCTATTTTTGTATTGAGTTTTCTGTAGTTTTACTACCGATTTGTAAGAATTCTTTGTATAAGGTGCACTTTATTGGTTATATGTATTGCAAATATCTTTTTTCACCTTTTGGCTTGCTTTTTTACTCATTTACTGGTTCAGAGTTTTAGTTGTGGGTATGTATGTGTATGTTTGTGTTTAAAGAAATGGAAGGGAATATCAAAGTATTTCAACATAAGAATGAATACTGTTCCAGGAAACTACCTCCCTCCCTCCCTCCTTCCCTCCCTCCCTCCCTCCCTCCCTCCCTTCCTTTCTTCCTTCCTTTACTTATCTGTGTGTATTGGGTTGTGTTTCTGGAATCTCAAGACCACCCTCAAGTTTGTTGATTAATTGAAAGGACTCAGTAGCAGGTTTTACTCACAGCAAAGGTTTATTACTGTAAAGGTTACAGAGAAAGATCAACAGAAAAAAGACATGCAGCAAGCAATCATCCAGAGCTGTCAGGAATGGGCTTTTGAATTTTTCACCACCTGGGGTTGCAAAGGAGTGCTTCCTCTCTTGCAGTGAACTACAAGGACATGTGTGAAAAATCTCTGGACAGGAAAGCCAATTTGACTCTCAGGGTATAGTGTTCTCTGGACACCTGAACATGCAGGCACATGCTGGTACATGGCCAGCAATGGTAAACAAACCTCAGTACCACAACAATGAGACCAGATGCACATCATCAATAGTGATGTTTGTACAAAGCAATCCTGATAACCATACCTGGTAAGATATGGTCCACTCACTGTTCTAGGTGTACACAACAGAATCATCATTTATTAACATAAAGAACCTTCCAAGGGCCATATTTCAGGGGCAGGCCAAGGGTCTATCTTGAATATCTCCCTGGGGATATTCAAGGAGTGAGCAACTGGATCTGCTGTTATAACAATTTCCTCACAGGTTACCATATAAAGTGTATTTATTAATGAAAAAATCATCTACTCCAAAAAAGAATATAATATCCTTCAATAGAAAAACCACAAATGTTCCCCAAAGAACGTTTATGGTAAAGAAACAGAAAGATTATGTAGTGGAAGGACTATCTGTTCATGGGTAATTATAAAACTTGTCCAGTGATTTTTAGCTACTTTATCAACTTATTTCTTGGGATTTGAGTTATAGAATCATCACTCTTTCTTGGATCCACTTTGTTCATTCTTCTTTTCCAAGCTCATCATTTATTTTGTGATCTTCAGATTTATTAGTGCAGCTTTGTATATAATATCCTTTTTTTTGGAGTCTTTTTTTTTTTTATCTGTGTTTTAGCCTTTCTCATATTTCTAATCTAATTTGGATTTAACTTATTTTTGCCCCACTGGAAATGGCTACCAAGAAACATATAGATTTAAATAGATTTTAAAAAACCAAAATCTATGTTAAAATAATAAATGTCACTTTCTCCCACTTATTTATTAATTACTGAATTTATATTTGTTAATTCTCCCTCTGTTGTTTCCCCCTATGAGTAAAATGGCTAGAATTCTTTATTTTTTATATTGTTTAATACTGTAAGGGTTGAATACTACAGCTTTTCTTATGAATAAAGTTGAGTTTACCCTTTTGAGGAGTGCTAAAGAGAGTCCTTCAGGATGAGAAAGGAAAGGACACTAGAGAGTAACTTGAGGCCATATGAATAAATAAAGAGCCACAATAAAAGTAACAACCTGGGTAAATATAAATGCCAATATTTTTGTATTCTTGGTATGGAATACTACATTTCATTTTTTACATGACCTAAAATACACGACATGAAATAATCATATTTCTATGTTATTGGGCACATACAATAAAAATATATAATTTGTGACAGAAGCATAAAGAAGGAGGACAGAGGTTTAAAGAACAGAGATTGTATAGGCTATTGAAGTTAACTTTTTACAATTAAAACTAGATTGTTATAGATTTAGAATGTCAAATGTAAACCTCATGGTAAACACAAAGAAACTATCTTAAAATTATACATAAAAGGTTATGAGAAGGAGCTCAAACTGTTTCTCTAAAAAAGATCAACAATACACAAAAGAAGGCAGCAATGAAGGAAATGAGGAACAAAAATATATAGGGTATACAAAACAAAAGGTAAAGTGGCTGAAGTAAGTTCTGCCTTATCAGCAATTACTTTGAATATAAATATATTAAAGTATTATATATGTTAAACTCAACAATCAAAAGGCAGAGAAAAGCGGAATGGATTTTCAAAAAAGCATGATCCAAATATATGTTGTTTACAAGGGACTCACCTTGTAAACAGTAACTAAAAAAGAGCTGGGGTGACTCTACTCAAATGGGTCAAAATGGGCTTTAAGTCAAATATTGTTACAAGAGACAAAGAAGGACACTATATATTAAGAAAAGGGTCACTCTAAGAAGACATAGTAATTATAAACATATATGCTCCTAAAAACAGAGCCTCTAAATACAAGAAGCAAACATTGACAGAATTGAAAGGAAAAATAGGCAGTTATATAATAACAGTTGGAGAACTAAATATACCATGTTCAATAATGGATAGACCATATTGACATAAGATCAATAAGGAAACACATGACTTTAACAATACTATAAACCAACTAGATCTAACAGACATATGCAAAGCACTCCACCCAACAACAGCAAAATACACTTTCTTCTCAAGTGCGCATGAGTCATTCCCCAAGATAGAACATATGTTAGGTAAAATTTAAAAAATCTCAATAAATTTACAAAAGATTGAAACCATAAAAAGTGTCTTCTCTGTCCTCAACTCAATGACTCTAGAAACTAATAACAGAAGGAAAACTGGAAAAGTCACAAATATGCAGAAATTAAACAATACACTCAAACAATAGGTTGAGGAAAAATCAAAACGGAAATCAGAAAATTCTTATGGGCAAATGAAAATGAAGCACATCCTACCAAAATTTATGGGATATAGTGAAGACAGTACTGAGAGAGAAATTTAAATATGCTTGCATTTAAAAAGAAGATCTCAAACCAATGATCTAACTTCACATCATGAAGAACTAGAAAAGGAAAAGCAAACTAAACTTATAAAGTTAACAGAAGGAAGGAAACAATAAAGGTAAATGGAAATAAATGAAATACAGAACAGATAAACAACTGGATCAAAGAAAGAAAAGTTGGTTCTTTGAAGAGATCAATAAACTTGACAAAACTTTAGCTAGATGAATGATAATAAAAAAGAGAGAAGACACCAATAATGAACTCAGAAGGGAAAGTTTATACATTGCTACTGATCTTTCAGAAATCAAAAGGAAATCAAAACAGAACTAAGAGTAATTGTACCCCAACAAATCCAATAATCTAGATGAAATGGACAAATTGCTAAAAGCACACAATTTACCTAAACTTACTCAAGAAGAAATAGAAGATCTCAACAGACCTATAACAAGTAAAGAGTTTGAATCAGTGTTCCAAAACTGCCTAAAAAAGAAAATTCCAGGACTAGAAGGCTCACTGGTGAATTCTACCAAATATTTAAAGAATTCACACCAACTCTTCTCAAATTCTTCCAAAAAATTGAGAAGGAGGTAACACCTACCTCATTCTATTAGGCTAGCATTACTCTTATACCAAAGCACAAGAAAATAAACCTACTGACAAAATTCCCTTATAAATATAGATGCAAAATTCCTCAACAAAATCCTAGCAAATTAAATCAAAGAACATATTAAAAGGATTATACTATATAGGGATATTTATCCTAATAAAATATTCAAATTCTGTAAATAGTGCTATTCAAAGGGGCAATACTGCTGATGCTTGACTTCTGGCAGGCAAGGCATGTTATCATGCTATATGCCTCATTGCAGCCTAATGTAAGAAACTTTAGATTAATGAAATGCCATTTAGAGGTGCTAATCTGGGTGACACAGCCCAGTTTGAAACTCAGCAAAACCCAGAGGGTAATTCCAAGAAGAGGAAAATCATGTGCAAAGGTGAGTTACTTTTTATTTTGGCAAGTAAAAAGCAGCTCAATAGGATTGGAAACTGAGCAGTGAGGGTGAGGATAAGGGTAAGAGTTGAGAGGTGAGGACAGGGAAATGACCAACTTCTCTGTAGGGCGTTATAAGTCATGTCATGGGGTAAGGAATTTGCAATGAATGCAGGCGGTAAACCGTGAAGATGGTTATACAGGGACGCCTGAATCTAAAAGGCACACACACACACACACACACACACACACACACACACACACATTGTGCATAGGCAAGATCGGAGGAATTCCCTTAGATTCTACAGTCTACTTTCAATCTCTGAGCTACCTGCCACTTCCAAATACACAGAAATGGAACTGCCGCTGGGCGGAGAACTCAGACCTTTTTTGGGGCCTGTCTAAAGCGCAACTCCTCAGTTAGGTGTCAGGTCCTGGGGACAAGCGCCGCAGGCAGATTCCAACGCTTCACCTGGCCAGGTGGCAGGCTTCTGGGGGGAGAGAGTTTCCTGCCCGGCAGCCGGCTGTTTACAGCGCAGATCATATTGGGGAGGAGGAGAAGGCGCGCGGAGGGCACCCCAAACCCGCGAACCCCGGCCACCCGCCTGCCAGACTATTCTCGCTTTCGTTTCCTGACAGCGCCTTCCTCCCCGCCCACCGCCGGGTTTCGTCTCCTAGGCGCAGTCAGCTGCAGGGGACGCAGAGGCGTCCCCATGGCCTTCGCCCGCCGGCGGCCCGCCCAGCTCCTGCTCCGGCGCCTCTCGGGGCAGTTGCGCCCGTGGCGCGGGGCCTGCGCGGGGGCCATGGCTCCCGATCGCTGCTTCGCCCTCGAGCTCCCCAACAGCAGTTTGGCTCACTTCACTCTTCACGTTGATCCCCCTGGCAACTCCGAGCCCCCAGGAGGAACGTGCCGGGACCCCGGCCTGGCGGCGATCCTGGGTCCTCCTGGGCGCAGCTACTCCCTGTGCTTGCCGGTGGCGCCGGAAGCCGGCTGCGGGGCCCGGGTGCGGGCGGCCAAGCTGCACCAGCGTCTGCTGCTCCAGCTGCGCGGCTGCGGGTTCCAGCATTGCCAACTGACCAGGCTGCTCTCCTACCGCCCGGACGGCCAGCCCGGGAAAGCGCAGCACTGCGTTCTGCTCCGGGACCCCTGCGACCGCCCCGACACCCGGCGCGCCCTGAATGAGCTGCTGGGAGCGTGCAAGGAGGCTCCTCATCCGCACCTGGGCGACTTCGAGACCGACCCGCACGGCCAGCTGTGGCAGCGGCTGTGGGAGCTGCGGGACGGCCGGTGGCTGCAGGTGGGCTGCTGGCGAGTGATGCCCGCCCCAGAGCCCGCGCTGCACCCTGTCTTGCCGGACCTGCCCAGCTCCGCGGTCTTCCCCAACCGGGAAGCAGCCCAGGCGGTTTTGGAGGCGGTAAGAGTTCTGGCCCTTCTCAGCACCCAGGGTGGTACCCATACCCCCCAGACCAGAGCACTGGACACTAAGCGTTATGCTGTCCTTCGGGCTGGCCTGTAAAGATCTTTTTTTGTCTGGGTAGTTTACTGATTATTTCAAAAAAAACCAGTTGGTGTGGGTCTACCACATATCAGGCTCAGTATTAGGCACATAAGATTCTTGCCTGCAAGGAGCTTCCAGCCAGATGTGGGAAACTGATGTAAAACTTCAGGTGAACGATGCTTGCTATAAATGCCTCTTGAAAGCATTAGGGAAGTAGCACAAGAGGCCAGCCAGTGGGGGTGGGGTGGGGGGGTGGAGGGGCCGGTGTGTGGGAGATAACATCTAAGAAAACGTTTTATTTGCTGATGGACATCATTAAAGGATCCGGTGGCAGGGAGGAAAAGACATGAGTTTGGGAGTAGAAGAAGCTTAGACCTAGATCTAATCTATCACTTACAGGTTGCAGACCTTATGCAATTTGCTCAGCTTCTCTAAAGTTCCATTTTATTTCCCCCTTTCACCTGTAAAATAACTATCTTGCAATGTTGTTATGATGATTATAGTTAATGAAACATCTGACATACCACAGGGTGCTCAACGAGTGAGATTTAAGATTGCTTCTGACCATAGTACGGGCAGAGTCTGGAGCTGTCCAAACTTGGCCTCCAGAAGGTGCTCTTAGACATATTTGATAAGTGTTCTATGGACAGTGTTGCATTGTGGTTAAAAGCACAAGCTCAGCTCCTTAGGTTGGAATCCACACTCTGGCATTTATAAACTGGGTCACTTTCAGCAAGTTTCTTAAACATTCTTTGCCTCCGATTCTTTAATCTGTAATATGGGGATGGTAACAATATGACCCTCATAGGGTATCGTGATAACTGGTGCGGTAAAGCGGTTTGTCTGGCTCAGAGTAAGCAAATAACTATATAACTCTCAAGCTACTGTGAGGAAGCAATGATGTAATGCACAGTTAAGAACTTTGAATTCCCAGGGAGATACTGCTATGCTTGCATTGTGATTGCAGTGCTTGGCACTCTTCTCAGTCCCCTGGGGAGGAAGGTTAGGACAGGACGAGATGCAGACTACTTTCTTAGGGAACCTAGAGTACAGCTAATTTCCCACATTTGTGAAACACTGAGCCAGGCAGGGCCGTGTAGTTTTACTGCCTGCGATATATTGCACTGCAGTTGTGAGTCTGACCTGACCCTCCACCTTTACAGGAAGCTGGTCAGTGAGGGTTGCAGGCTGAGAGGTCCAGCCAAAACGACAACCTTCTGGGGCCTCAATTACCAATATTAATATAGCACTTCCAGATTCAAAATACTAGGGACTCTACATGCCTGGAATGATGCCAGATATAACTTTTACCTCATTAGTCTAGATTATAACATAGGCATACATCCCAAAGAAGCTGTTACTCTTTAGACAGCCTTCTCCTCAGTAATTTAGATGTGGCTTTTTTTAAAAAAGCATAGCTAGTCATTGCTGATAGGCAGTCGTTGCTGTTTTACAGTGTACGTCCTTTATTCCCGAAGCCCGAGCAGTCCTTGACCTGATCGACCAATGCCCGAAGCAGGTCCAGAAAGGAAAGTACCCAGTTATTGTCATAGAAGGACTGGATGCGACTGGTAAGAGAATGCTATTTTTGAGCTATAGGAAATGATATTGACTGATTGCTTGCGGAAATCGGCAGGTCTTGCAAAACGACCTTCTGTAGAGTTCAATTCAATAAGCCTCGTGTGAGACGCTACCATGTACCTGGCCCTGAGCTAAGCAGGCATCGGAGATACAAAGATGAAGAAGTTACCTTGCTCTCTAACAATTAACTTGAGCAGGAATTGATGTGAGGTGTGGGAGAAGAGGTCTGGGGTGCTACAGCAGAACATGGGAAGGCTGCTTAGTCTAACTTCAGTGGGGGAGAGGCGGCAGATGGGGTGCACAGTCAGGGAGAGCTTCTGGAACTGTGTTTTAAGTATGAATAGGAGGAGGTGGTCAGGGGGCGAAAGGCAGGAGAGGGCCTCCAGGCAGATGAAACAGCACTGGCCAAGACGCAGAGACCACGAGCTGTTAGTCCAGAAGCCCAAGAGATACTTGGAGTGAAACTTGGAAGAAGTAGGAAGTAGGAGAACAAAAGCCTTTTGAGCCTCCAGATAGATTTAAAATACAATGTATTTCTCAGCCTGCAACCCTCGTTGACTTGGACCCAAACATAAGAGAGAGAATTGTTACTTGAGGCAGCAAGAGACACCCAAGGAGAAGGTCGATCTTAGAGGACAATAGCATCTACGGGGTCCAGCACAAGGAGTTTCTCCTTCTTGTGTCAACTTGAAGGGCACAGTCTTTTATTTGTGAAAATGGAAAGGTTAATTTCCATATATGTGCTTTTTGTGTACATCCAATGGATAGAGTATGCACAGACAGACATCTCATTTATACTGTCCTGGCCTCATCTACATGATTAAATAGTAGAGGCTGTGCCCTTGGACTTCATGAAGACCAGCTGTCATCACTTGATTGCACAAAATGACTGCTATAGCCCAGTCACATCATCTGTCTATCTATCATCCATCTATTGATCCTCCTCTCTCTCTCTCTCTCTCTCTC